>JARQWZ010001324.1:0-210000 GCA_033150135.1 Gobio occitaniae
ACTCACTCCTCGCGCGGACACACTCACTCACTCCCGCGGACACACTCACTCACTCGCGCGGACACACTCACTCGCGCGGACACACTCACTCACTCACTCGCGCGGACCACACTCACTCACTCACTCACTCGCGCGGACACACTCACTCACTCGCGCGGACACACTCACTCACTCACTCACTCGCGCGGACACACTCACTCACTCACTCACTCGCGCGGACACACTCACTCACTCACTCGCGCGGACACACTCACTCACTCACTCGCGCGGACACACTCACTCACTCACTCGCGCGGACACACTCACTCACTCGCGCAGACTCACTCACTCACTCACTCGCGCGGACACACTCACTCACTCACTCACTCGCGCGGACACACTCACTCACTCACTCACTCACTCGCGCGGACACACTCACTCACTCACTCACTCGCGCGGACACACTCACTCACTCACTCGCGCGGACACACTCACTCGCGCGGACACACTCACTCACTCACTCACTCACTCGCGCGGACACACTCACTCACTCACTCGCGCGGACACACTCACTCACTCACTCGCGCGGACACACTCACTCGCGCGGACACACTCACTCACTCACTCACTCACTCGCGCGGACACACTCACTCACTCACTCGCGCGGACACACTCACTCACTCCCGCGGACACACTCACTCACTCGCGCGGACACACTCACTCGCGCGGACACACTCACTCACTCACTCGCGCGGACACACTCACTCACTCACTCACTCGCGCGGACACACTCACTCACTCACTCACTCGCGCGGACACACTCACTCACTCACTCACTCGCGCGGACACACTCACTCACTCACTCGCGCGGACACACTCACTCACTCACTCGCGCGGACACACTCACTCACTCGCGCAGACTCACTCACTCACTCGCGCAGACTCACTCACTCACTCGCGCAGACACACTCACTCACTCGCGCAGACACACTCACTCACTCGCGCGGACACACTCACTCACTCACGCGGACACACTCACTCACTCACGCGGACACACTCACTCACTCGCGCGGACACACTCACTCGCGCGGACACACTCACTCACTCACTCGCGCGGACACACTCACTCACTCGCGCGGACACACTCAATTACTCACTCGCGCGGCCACACACACTGACTCACTCACTCGCGCGGACACACTCACTCACCCGCGCGGACACACTCACTCACTCCCGCGGACACACTCACTCACTCGCGCGGACACACTCACTCACTCACTCGCGCGGACTCACTCACTCACTCGCGCGGACACACTCACTCACTCACTCACTCACTCACTCGCGCGGACACACTCACTCACTCACTCGCGCGGACACACTCACTCACTCGCGCGGACACACTCACTCGCGCGGACACACTCACTCACTCTCGCGGACACACTCATACACTCGCGCGGACACACTCACTCCCGCGGACACACTCACTCACTCGCGCGGACACACTCACTCGCGCGGACACACTCACTCACTCGCGCGGACACACTCACTTACTCACTCGCGCGGACACACTCACTCACTCACCCGCGCGGACACACTCACTCACTCCCGCGGACACACTCACTCACTCGCGCGGACACACTCACTCACTCACTCGCGCGGACTCACTCACTCACTCGCGCGAACACACTCACTCACTCGCGCGGACACACTCACTCACTCACTCGCGCGGACTCACTCACTCACTCACTCGCGCGGACACACTCACTCACTCGCGCGGACACACTCACTCACTCACTCGCGCGGACACACTCACTCGCGCGGACACACTCACTCACTCACTCGCGCGGACACACTCACTCACTCACTCGCGCGGACACACTCACTCACCCGCGCGGACACACTCACTCACTCGCGCGGACACACTCACTCGCGCGGACACACTCACTCACTCTCGCGGACACACTCACTCCCGCGGACACACTCACTCACTCCCGCGGACACACTCACTCACTCGCGCGGACACACACACTCACTCCCGCTGACAAACTCACTCACTCGCGCGGACACACTCACTCACTCTCGCGGACACACTCACTCACTCGCGCGGACACACTCAATCACTTGCGCGGACACACACACTCACTCACTCGCGCAGACACACTCACTCACTCACTCGCGCGGACACACTCACTCACTCGCGGGAAACAAACACTCACTCGCGGGAAACACTCACTCACTCGCGCGGACACACTCACTCACTCGCGCGGACACACTCACTCACTCACTCACTCGCGCGGACACACTCACTCACTCACTCGCGCGGACACACTCACTCACTCACTCACTCGCGCGGACACACTCACTCACTCACTCACTCGCGCGGACACACTCACTCACTCACTCACTCGCGCGGACACACTCACTCACTCGTGCGGACACACTCACTCACACACTCGCGCGGACACACTCACTCGCGCGGACACACTCACTCACTCACTCACTCGCGTGGACACACTCTTTCACTCACTCGCGCGGACACACTCTTTCACTCACTCGCACGGACACACTCACTCACTCGCGCGGACACACTCACTCACTCACTCGCGCGGACACACTCACTCACTCGCGCGGACACACTCACTCACTCGCGCGGACACACTCACTCACTCGCGCGGACACACTCACTCACTCGCGCGGACACACTCACTCACTCCCGCGGACACACTCACTCACTCCCGCGGACACACTCACTCACTCCCGCGGACACACTCACTCACTCGCGCGGACACACTCACTCGCGCGGACACACTCACTCGCGCGGACACACTCACTCACTCTCGCGGACACACTCACTCACTCGCGCGGACACACTCACTCACTCCCGCGGACACACTCACTCACTCGCGCGGACACACTCACTCGCGCGGACACACACACTCACTCGCGCGGACACACTCACTCACTCTCGCGGACACACTAACTCACTCTCGCGGACACACTAATTCACTCGCGCGGACACACTAACTCACTCGCACGGACACACTCACTCACTCGCGCGGACACACACACTCACTCACTCGCGAGGACACACACACTCACTCACTCGCGCGGACACACTCACTCACTCGCGCGGACACACTCACTCACTCGCGCGGACACACTCACTCACTCACTCGCGCGGACACACTCACTCACTCACTCGCGCGGACACACTCACTCACTCACTCGCGCGGACACACTCACTCACTCACTCACTCGCGCGGACACACTCACTCACTCACTCACTCGCGCGGACACACTCACTCACTCACTCACTCGCGCGGACACACTCACTCACTCACTCGCGCGGACACACTCACTCACTCACTCGCGCGGACACACTCACTCACTCACTCGCGCGGACACACTCACTCACTCGCGCAGACTCACTCACTCACTCGCGCAGACACACTCACTCACTCGCGCAGACACACTCACTCACTCACGCGGACACACTCACTCACTCACGCGGACACACTCACTCACTCGCGCGGACACACTCACTCGCGCGGACACATTCACTCACTCACTCGCGCGGACACACTCACTCACTCGCGCGGACACACTCAATTACTCACTCGCGCGGCCACACACACTGACTCACTCACTCGCGCGGACACACTCACTCACCCGCGCGGACACACTCACTCACTCCCGCGGACACACTCACTCACTCGCGCGGACACACTCACTCACTCACTCGCGCCGACTCACTCACTCACTCGCGCGGACACACTCACTCACTCACTCACTCGCGCGGACACACTCACTCACTCACTCGCGCGGACACACTCACTCGCGCGGACACACTCACTCACTCACTCACTCGCGCGGACACACTCACTCACTCGCGCGGACACACTCACTCACTCCCGCGGACACACTCACTCACTCGCGCGGACACACTCACTCGCGCGGACACACTCACTCGCGCGGACACACTCACTCACTCACTCGCGCGGACACACTCACTCACTCACTCACTCGCGCGGACACACTCACTCACTCACTCACTCGCGCGGACACACT
The DNA here is from genome assembly GCA_033150135.1 of Gobio occitaniae. Classification (NCBI taxonomy): domain Eukaryota; kingdom Metazoa; phylum Chordata; class Actinopteri; order Cypriniformes; family Gobionidae; genus Gobio; species Gobio occitaniae. The sequence continues at coordinate 4,048 of JARQWZ010001324.1, forward strand.
CACTCACTCACTCACTCGCGCGGACACACTCACTCACTCACTCGCGCGGACACACTCACTCACTCGCGCGGACACACTCACTCACTCGCGCGGACACACTCACTCACTCACTCACTCACTCACTCGCGCGGACACACTCACTCACTCACTCGCGCGGACACACTCACTCGCGCGGACACACTCACTCACTCACTCACTCGCGCGGACACACTCACTCACTCACTCGCGCGGACACACTCACTCACTCCCGCGGACACACTCACTCACTCGCGCGGACACACTCACTCGCGCGGACACACTCACTCACTCTCGCGGACACACTCATACACTCGCGCGGACACACTCACTCCCGCGGACACACTCACTCACTCGCGCGGACACACTCACTCGCGCGGACACACTCACTCACTCGCGCGGACACACTCACTTACTCACTCGCGCGGACACACTCACTCACTCACCCGCGCGGACACACTCACTCACTCCCGCGGACACACTCACTCACTCGCGCGGACACACTCACTCACTCACTCGCGCGGACTCACTCACTCACTCACTCGCGCGAACACACTCACTCACTCGCGCGGACACACTCACTCACTCACTCGCGCGGACTCACTCACTCACTCACTCGCGCGGACACACTCACTCACTCGCGCGGACACACTCACTCACTCACTCGCGCGGACACACTCACTCGCGCGGACACACTCACTCACTCACTCGCGCGGACACACTCACTCACTCACTCGCGCGGACACACTCACTCACTCACTCGCGCGGACACACTCACTCACTCACTCGCGCGGACACACTCACTCACCCGCGCGGACACACTCACTCACTCGCGCGGACACACTCACTCGCGCGGACACACTCACTCACTCTCGCGGACACACTCACTCCCGCGGACACACTCACTCACTCCCGCGGACACACTCACTCACTCGCGCGGACACACTCACTCACTCGCGCGGACACACACACTCACTCCCGCTGACAAACTCACTCACTCGCGCGGACACACTCACTCACTCTCGCGGACACACTCACTCACTCGCGCGGACACACTCAATCACTTGCGCGGACACACACACTCACTCACTCGCGCGGACACACTCACTCACTCACTCGCGCGGACACACTCACTCACTCGCGGGAAACAAACACTCACTCGCGGGAAACAAACACTCACTCGCGCGGACACACTCACTCACTCGCGCGGACACACTCACTCACTCGCGCGGACACACTCACTCACTCACTCGCGCGGACACACTCACTCACTCACTCGCGCGGACACACTCACTCACTCACTCGCGCGGACACACTCACTCACTCACTCACTCGCGCGGACACACTCACTCACTCGCGCGGACACACTCACTCACTCGCGCGGACACACTCACTCACTCGGGCGGACACACTCACTCACACACTCGCGCGGACACACTCACTCGCGCGGACACACTCACTCACTCACTCGCGTGGACACACTCTTTCACTCACTCGCGCGGACACACTCACTCACTCGCGCGGACACACTCACTCACTCACTCGCGCGGACACACTCACTCACTCGCGCGGACACACTCACTCACTCGCGCGGACACACTCACTCACTCGCGCGGACACACTCACTCACTCACTCGCGCGGACACACTCACTCACTCACTCATTCGCGCGGACACACTCACTCACTCACTCGCGCGGACACACTCACTCACTCGCGCAGACACACTCACTCACTCGCGCGGACACACTCACTCGCGCGGACACACTCACTCGCGCGGACACACTCACTCACTCGCGCGGACACACTCACTCACTTGCGCGGACACACTCACTCACTCGCGCGGACACACTCACTCACTCACTCGCGCGGACACACTCACTCACTCACTCGCGCGGACTCACTCACTCACTCGCGCGGAAACACTCACTCGCGCGGACACACTCACTCACTCACTCACTCGCGCGGACACACTTACTCACTCGTGCGGACACACTCACTCACACACTCGCGCGGACACACTCACTCGCGCGGACACACTCACTCACTCACTCACTCGCGTGGACACACTCTTTCACTCACTCGCGCGGACACACTCACTCACTCGCGCGGACACACTCACTCACTCACTCGCGCGGACACACTCACTCACTCACTCGCGCGGACACACTCACTCACTCGCGCGGACACACTCACTCACTCACTCGCGCGGACACACTCACTCACTCACTCGCACGGACACACTCACTCACTCACTCGCACGGACACACTCACTCACTCGCGCGGACACACTCACTCACTCACTCGCGCGGACACACTCACTCACTCACTCACTCATTCGCGCGGACACACTCACTCACTCACTCACTCGCGCGGACACACTCACTCACTCGCGCAGACACACTCACTCACTCGCGCGGACACACTCACTCGCGCGGACACACTCACTCGCGCGGACACACTCACTCACTCGCGCGGACACACTCACTCACTTGCGCGGACACACTCACTCACTCACTCGCGCGGACACACTCACTCACTCACTCGCGCGGACACACTCACTCACTCACTCGCGCGGACACACTCACTCACTCGCGCGGACACACTCACTCACTCACTCGCGCGGACACACTCACTCACTCATTCGCGCGGACACACACACTCACTCACTCGGGCGGACACACTCACTCACTCGCGCGGACACACTCACTCACTCGCGCGGACTCACTCACTCACTCGCGCGGACACACTCACTCACTCACTCGCGCGGACACACTCACTCACTCACTCGCGCGGACACACTCATTCGCGCGGACACACTCACTCACTCACTCGCGCGGACACACTCATTCGCGCGGACACACTCACTCACTCACTCGCGCGGACACACTCACTCACTCACTCGCACGGACACACTCACTCACTCACTCGCGCGGACACACTCACTCACTCACTCGCGCGGACACACTCACTCACTCACTCACTCGCGCGGACACACTCACTCACCCGCGCGGACACACTCACTCACTCGCGCGGACACACTCACTCGCGCGGACACACTCACTCACTCGCGCGGACACACTCACTCACTCGCGCGGACACACTCACTCACTCCCGCGGACACACTCACTCACTCCCGCGGACACACTCACTCACTCGCGCGGACACACTCACTCACTCCCGCAGACAAACTCACTCACTCGCGCGGACACACTCAATCACTCTCGCGGACACACTCACTCACTCTCGCGGACACACTCACTCACTCGCGCGGACACACTCACTCACTCGCGCGGAAACACACTCACTCACGCACGGACACACTCACTCACTCGCGCGGACACACTCACTCACTCGCGAAGGACACACTCACTCACTCGCGCGGACACACTCACTCACTCACTCGTGCGGACACACTCACTCACTCACTCAATCACTCGCGCGGACACACTCACTCACTCGCGCGGACACACTCACTCACTCGCGCGGACACACTCACTCACTCGCGCGGACACACTCACTCACTCACTCGCGCGGACACACTCACTCGCGCGGACACACACACTCACTCACTCACTCGCGCGGACACACTCACTCACTCGCGCGGACACACTCACTCGCACGGACACACTCACTCACTCGCGCGGACACACTCACTCACTCGCGCGGACACACACACTCACTCGCGCGGACACACACACTCGCGCGGACACACACACTCACTCGCGCGGACACACACACTCACTCACTCGCGCAGACACACTCGCTCACTCATTCACAAACACACTCGTGCGGACACTCGCGCAGACACACTCACTCACTCGCGCGGACACTCGCGCAGACACACACACTCACTCACTCACGCGGACACACACTCACTCACACACACACACTCGCGGACACACACACACTCGCGCGGGCACTCGCGCAGACACACTCACTCGTGCGGACACACTCACTCACTCACTCACACACTCGCGCGGACACTCGCGCAGACACACTCACTCGTGCGGACACACTCACTCACTCACACACACACTCGCGCGGACACTTGCGCAGACACACACACACACTCGTGGACACACACACACAAACTCGCGCGGACACACACTCGCGGACACACACACACAAACTCGCGCGGACACTCACACACACTCGCGCGGACACACACACTTGCGCAGACACACTCGCGCGGACACACACACACACTCGCGTCGCGCGGACACACACACTCACACGGATGCGCAGACACACACACACTCACTCACTCGCGCCTGGCCCATAACGTTACAAGTCCGTAGGGCTGTCGCGGTAACCGCAATATTGTAAAACCGCGCTATTGACAAGCCAACCGCAGAGGAAGGAAAGCAACCGCAGAAACCGCGGCAACCGCAGTGTTCAGTTTTTTTTTTTTTTTGGCCTTGTTTTACAATTCGTCATGTGCATTTGATGTTAAAATAAATTAATAATGATACAAGAGTACCCAACCCGCGGCTGAGTTTACGGATCTGCTGTCTGGCGAAAGCTACGTTCCAGTGTCTTCTGTCAAACCCGTCCTGAAACTCCTGACAGAAGATTTGCTTAAACCATCAAGCGAGGATACTGAAAGATTATATGTGTATATATTCTGTGTATGTTTTCTGCAAACTTCATTTCTGTGAGCATGAAAGAAGAAACTGGTGTCTCCTGTTTTTTCAGCTCTTGGTGTGTGCGCAAGCACATTCCATTCTCAGGCCGTGTGTACAGAAACGCACAAACCTAGCTGTTATCATTTCTATGTGACCAGTCTGTTCCTGTTTTTTGTTACTACCAAGGACGTTCAACAGTGTTCTTATCTCTATGTATGGTGTTACTCTTCTGTTCTTATAACGGACACACACACCTAACTGTAAGGGCGTGGATTAATGGTATAAATATCACTGTCTTTTTGCTGTATCTCTGAGAGCTGCATTCTGAATAAACCATATTGACTTCATTCGTGTGGTTCGTTGACTTGCACTCTCCCAAGATCTTGAAGCTGTAACTGTTTGCTGAGCAGAGACTGAAACACACAAAGACACAGGGAATCAAATTTCTTACAGTGTTCTGGGGGCTACGTCCGGGATACATCCAGACAGGTAAGAGATGAATTTAATTTTTTACCTGTTCTGGTTGTATCTCAAAGTTAAGGGAAAAATTGTGTAAATTCTACACGTACAATTATAGACTAAGTAAACTGTGTGTGTCAGTGCCTGGCCAGTTAATTTGGGACAATGGGTCAAACATATCCAGAACCAGAACCAAGCGAAATCCCTAAGGGATGGATGGAAAGATATAGTTGGGGATATTACACAAATCCATATTTGGATAATTTAGCCGGCTGGACAGAGGGTACACAATGGCGTAGTTATCCCAGGGAAGGAACTTTCGACCCTGGATTCCTACGAAGTGCGTTCGACCTAATTTATGGGCGACAGGGCGACCCAAATTGGGATTATGACTACATAAAAGGGGAATATGACGTGTGGTATAAAATGGCTGATGTATGGCGAGACAAAACTCGAGCATATGTCCCAAAAGCCGTCTTAAAGACTGTTCCTAACCCTGAGAAATTTAAAAAGAAAAAACCTACAGCTGATAAGTCAGAAGATTTTGCCTTGTCACGGGAAAATCCTCCCCCTTATGTTCCACCGCCTAATTTAGTGTGTGTTTCGAAATCGTCGACGTCTGCGCCTCTGCAAATTCCTAAAAACCTAGAGAAATACCAAAAATCTACCCTTCAATTCTTACAATCAGGTTGAGGGGGGATTGTGTACCAATGTTTATGGTCTTACAAAAACAGATCAGTTGTTAAACTTAAAATGACGAAATAGGTCGACAAACCTGGCAATGTTGGGAAAGAGTTGACCAGGTTTGATGAAAGTATTATAAAAACTCTGTTTATCCTGTAAACCCCGGCGTAATGAAAGATAAAAATGTCTGGAGTCAAAGATCTCAGTGTGTGTCAAAAGTGTGTCAAAGTGTGTGTATAATTCCGCATTTGAGAGGTTTGAGTGCTGCGCACCTTCTCTGGACCGTCACTTAAGTGTGACCTGGTAGGAACGGACGCAGTACTCGAGCAGCTCAGAGAGGAAGAGAGATTGATGAGACCTCTTGAACTAAGAGGGTCAGAGTGAATGTAATAAAACCGAGTGATTGAGTGTGTGTGAAGAGATCATAAATAAATTGTATTAGAAGCATTGCTATCAAGACAGACAACGCGTATCAAGAATGCACCAAAGTGTTGGATGTGTACAGGTTATTAAGGTTAAGTATACTTGGGTGTATACAGGTCTGAGGAATAAAAGAGAGAAAAACTAGGTGACACAGGTGCGTCAAATATAGGGCAGGTTGCACTGGTGTGCAGTTTTAAAAAAAAAAAAAAAAAAAAAAGAGAAGAGGGAGCAGGAATTACAAATTGTTGGAATGAATTAAAAATTCAACACAATTGGTCAGATGAGACAATAGGAAAAGGTGATTTGGCTGAAAATATTAGGTAGGCAGCTGTTATTAGCGAAACGAAATTTGGATGAGACCAAAAGGGGGAACAAAGGGTCATTCTTATGATAACACGAAGGAAGCCAGAGGCAACTCCTTAGCTGACAAAATGGCAAAAGAGGGGGGTTTATCAGGAAAAATGCCTCCATGGTTAAACATAACTGCTGTATCAGCTGACCCACAGGTCCTTACCTGTGGCATGATACCAAATACAGACTTAAGAGCAATGCAGGCCTCGGCATCTGACTCTGACAGGGCTTATTGGGACTACATGGGTGGTGTTGAAAATTCGTTAGGTGTTATTATTGACGGTCATGGCCGCGTTTGTGTGCCAGCCTCATGTGCTTACTTCCTTATTTGGGAGTTTCATGGTGTCACACACCGCGGCCAAAGAGGTGTTATATGAGGATATGTCTAAATTTTTATGTATTCAAGATTTGGCAGCAAGAATACAGGACACATTAGGGAGATGTGTGACATGTGCAATGAATAAAACTACGAAACCAGTAGCGAAACATCAAATTTTACCGCTACCTGATAGTCCATTACAACAATGGCAAGTAGACTTTACACATTTACCTAAGAAAGGTCCGTACAAATACCTATTGGTATTCATTGATAAGTTTTCAAGGTGGATTGAGGCTTTCCCGTGTGCTAAGGAGGATGCGAAGACAGTTGTAACACATTTAATGAAGGAAATTATACCTAGATATGGCATACCACTCGCCATAGACTCAGACAAAGGCCCTGCTTTCATCGCAAAATTGCTAATGGACAAATTGAGAAAAGCAATGCACACAGCTGGTCATAGTGACTGGCCAAAATTGTTACCTGTTGTCCTAGCCGAAATGAGAATGGCACCCCATAAGGGTCTAAAAGGGTTATCTCCATATGAAATGGTGATGGGTCGTCCATTCCCCGCCCCCTGGAAAGGAGGTGGGATTCTTGGAGGTGTTGGATGTGATGTGCCCCTGGGGGAATATGCTAGATTATTATGTGAGGTACTCCATGAAAACTGGAGGAAGCTGCATTCGAGTTCTGCACCACTACCATTAGACCCAACACACCCATTCAAAATTGGGGACGAAGTGATGGTCAAACAATTCTTAAAGATGGGGGATTCTTTTGAAACTACAAAGTATAGCTCCCCGACAAAAATTGTGGCGGTAACTCGAACTGCAGCACTAACTGAATCTTTTCTACAGTGGATCCATGCTACGAGAATGGAAAAAAATCCCTGGACAAACTGCTAACTAATTTTGTGTGTTACAGGTGTCCCAGGACGTGTGCATTAATGGAAATGCAATAGCAATAATTGTAGGGAATAACCATGTCTGTCTAGGTTTACTAGAGCTGTCCAATACCTGAACAAGGGGCCACTTGGGTAGGGTTTGAAGAAACCACTACTGCGTCAAAGGGCGGAGAGGCTGGGGCTGTGCGTGACCTGGACTGACTGGGACTGACCACGATTCTTTGCTGGCTGACTGTCTGTTATCGCATAGCAGAGGAGCTGAACACGCAGCGCTGCTCATGAAATAACACTCATCAGCACCAATATCTTTTCTGATTTTATTTTTTGCTTTGGTACCATTTTAGCATCATCATCATCATTATTTTCTGTATTGTTATTATTGTTGTATTGATATTAAGCATACTCTCAGAATGCAGCCGTATTATGTGTATGTAATTGTTCTCTGTATGACATGTACCTTGGCTGTAAAGCCAACGGATAATTTATTTTGGCAATATGCTAGTTCTGTCGCTCGAGACGTCACCGATGAATCATGTTACGTATGTCAACAAATAATGTCATCTGTAATTGGTATCTCTATGCCCGTGCTAGACCAATCTTTATACGATCATTCATGCACATATGTGTACGTATGGCCTGGAGGAAGAGATTATGCATGGCTCCCTCGAGCCCGATGCATGGACCACTCTCAGAATGGCTCCCGGCCCCAACACCCCTTCCTACCTGAACATATCAAAATCAGGCCCGTCTTTACAAAGAATTTTATATTTACTAAATGTTATCAAGGTATTAGCACCAATCCATCCGACCCCAGGGATTAGGTGAGAGATGTGTAAAGAGGTGATCAGTGAACAACCACTCTGGACCTCTTTCAATGCCACCACCGTACACGTCAACACGATAAAAAAGACATTATTAAAGGTACTTGAGTCATATGGTAATATTACTTTCAGATTACACATTGATTGGTGGTGGTATTGTGGCCCAGGAGACCTATCCAAAGATATACCGGAAAACTGGTCTGGTCTGTGTGCCCCACTTCAGTTATCTTACCCAATCCAGATATTCAAGCAAACTAACCAGCCTAGGCCCACGCATCGTCGACTGAGAAGGGACGTATCCATGGATGAAGTCCCTAAAGACCACCGCCTGACCTCCCACTGGACTCGTTGGTGGACCTCTATGTTCCCCCAAAAGGGAACTGCAGATCAATGGGTTCACATCGAGGTCCTTCACTATCGACTGGCAAAGTTTGTCAATGACACCACTGATGGTATGACCGGGGTGAGAAAAGAATTAGGTGCCCTGCGCCTGATGACCATGCAAAACCGCCTGGCATTGGACATGCTCCTGGCTGATAAAGGGGGCGTCTGTGCCATGGTGGGGGATCAGTGCTGCACCTTTGTTCCAGCTGAGGATGAAGCTGAAGGAGCTGTGGGCCATACTGTGGAAGAGATGAGAAAAACAGCGAAGAAGTTATATGAGGATGAAACTAGAGAAAAGGATTGGGGTTGGGGCTTCCTGCATTCCGTATTTGGTTGGGTCACGCCATTTGTAACTATGTTAATGCCAATATTGCTGATTCTACTGGCTGTCTGTATTTTTGGGCCATGCTTACTGCAATGTTTGATGAATTGAGTGTACGCTACTGTCTCTAGCTTGACACCATCACATCGTTATGAACCAATTGCTAAACGTTAAGCTTTCAGCTTAAAAGAGGGGATTGAAAGATTATATGTGTATATATTCTGTGTATGTTTTCTGCAAACTTCATTTCTGTGAGCATGAAAGAAGAAACTGGTGTCTCCTGTTTTTTCAGCTCTTGGTGTGTGCGCAAGCACATTCCATTCTCAGGCCGTGTGTACAGAAACGCACAAACCTAGCTGTTATCATTTCTATGTGACCAGTCTGTTCCTGTTTTTTGTTACTACCAAGGACGTTCAACAGTGTTCTTATCTCTATGTATGGTGTTACTCTTCTGTTCTTATAACGGACACACACACCTAACTGTAAGGGCGTGGATTAATGGTATAAATATCACTGTCTTTTTGCTGTATCTCTGAGAGCTGCATTCTGAATAAACCATATTGACTTCATTCGTGTGGTTCGTTGACTTGCACTCTCCCAAGATCTTGAAGCTGTAACTGTTTGCTGAGCAGAGACTGAAACACACAAAGACACAGGGAATCAAATTTCTTACAGATACCACCTTAACATCGGACATAAAGCACAAAATGTGTAGTGTTCTACAGGGGAAGTATGAACCAGCTGCCTTACAAAAACTTTTGGCAAAGGCCAGTTTTTTAGATCCTCGATATAGGGACAATTATATCAATGACACAGAGACAAAATCCGCACTCATCAGAGAGATGGTGGGAGTGGAGGACGAAGAGACCGCTGCCAGTGCGTCAGTGGTTGGAGACGAAGGGCAAATGGAGGTGCCACCTGCAGCAAAGAAAAAAACTCTTGGAGACCTACTGAAGTCACAGACAACCTCCGCGTCAGCGCCCATACCCAAGAGAGCGCGAGCAGATAACGAGCTCAGTCGCTATCTGCATGAGGAGTGCATCGACTCCAACGCGAATCCACAAATACATGTGTATTTGTGCAACGAGCACACCGTCAGAAAGAGTTTCAGTGCCGCGGGGAATATCGTTACCCCCATGCGATCCTCCCTGAAACCACATAAGGTTAATATGTTGGTTTTCTTAGCGCGAAACAAGCACATGATAACCCAGGTCTAAATCACTTTCGTTAACGCTTCAGTAAAATTTCGTTTATTCTCTGTATTTTCACATGGTTTTGTTTTCAAACGTTGTTTTCATGTGATAGCCTACTTTAGAATTCTTTCGTTTTTTTTAAAATGGAACATGCATTTTCTTATTGCTTCTTTTCATGTGATACGTTAAAATTATTTGATTTCTTTTATTTTTTTTAATGGGAAAAGGCATGTTCTTGTTGCTGTTTTGCATTTAACAATAAATAAAAATGTTTTAAAACATGTCTCTTTGTCAGTTAAAAAGCAACAATTTATGCTACATAACTCAACAACAGAGCTTTTTATGCAGTAAAATCAGGATAAATTAGGTTTGTAAAAAAAAAAAACCGGCGGTAATACCGCAGACCGCGCTATTGAGCCACCCATAATAACCGCAAGGTAAATTTCATAACCGCGACAGCCCTACAAGTCTGATCACTGTCAAGTCCCGTAAACAATAGATTTCAAACGATCTGTAATGTTATGCAAAACTAATACAAATAAAAAAACATGTTTTAGCCGATTCACATAAGTGTGTGTTCAGAAGCTTATGCAGGGACGATCCTTAGCTCACGGGTCGGTGGGCGGGTTTACAGACGCATATTTATCTGTAGAGGCGGAGTCTAGGTCCTGTTACGTAAGAGATCCGCATATTCTGAGATCTCTCGTTTTCTGGGTCTGGTGTCAATAAAAGCTTTTCTTTGACTAACAAGGAAGTTTTCAGCTCTGAAACTTACAGGATATTCTTATATTACCATGACCTTTTATATATCAAAAGCTCAAGGGAAAGTTGATTTCTCAGTTCATCACCCCTTTAATATCCTTTAAGATTCTGGTTCTTAACCAACTTTTCTTAGGGTTTCTCCATTTGCTAGTATGTTGGTAGCATGATTTAGCATGTTATCATGATTAACATATTTTTTTACATGATTTAAAGGGATAGTTCACCCAAAAATAAAAATTCTGTCATCATTTACTTGCCCTCAAGTTGGTCCAAACCTGTATGAGTTTCTTTGTTCTGCTGAACACAAAAGAAGATATTTTAAAGAATGTTTGTAACCAAGCAGAGAGAGCAACCATTGACTACCATAGTAGGGGGAAAAATACTATGATAGTCAATGGTTGCTCTCTCTGTTTTGTTACAAACATTCTTTAAAATATCTTCTTTTGTGTTCAGCAGAACAAAGAAACTCATACAGGTTTGGACCAACTTGAGGGCAAGTAAATGATGACAGAATTTTTATTTTTGGGTGAACTATCCTTTGCATAGTTTGCATGTTTCTTGCATTTTTACCATGTTGGTAGCATGATTTAGCACATTTCTAGTATGTTGGTAGCATGATTACCATGTTATTAGCATGATTTGGCACATTTTTAACATGCTGGTTGCATGTTGCTACGATGATTAGCACATTACTAGCATGATTAGCATGTTTCAGCGTGTTCTATGACAGTCATTGAGCTTTGCTAGTGACAGACAGCTTAAATACTCCATAAGTTTTGACCCCCTCAATGAAAGTCTATGGGAATATTCATAGTGTTGATTGTCTGGAGGTCTGTTAAAGGGTTAGTTCACCCAAAAATGAAAATTCTGTCATTAATTTCTCACCCTCATGTGGTTGGACACCCGTCAGACCTCCGTTCATCTTCAGACACAAATTAAGATATTTTAGTGTAAAGCTGATGCTGAGAAAGGCTTCAGTTAGGCCTCCATTGGCATTCAGTACATTCACACTCACAAGACCCATAAAAGGCACTAAAAACGTCGTCACAAAGTCCATCTCACCACAGTGACTCTACAATAATTTTACGATGCGACGACAATAGTTTTTGTGCGCAAAAAGAAATCAAAATAACACCTTTATCCAGCTTGTTCTTGTCTTCCGTGTGTGTCTCCACGACGCATGCGCAAGAATATGACGCAGATCCGGCGTTCGGACACATGACCCAGAAGAGATTTGTTTACGAGCAGAGGAAGACGCGCGTATCTCAGCTGTTGAATTCTACATTGATCGTGCTTTAGGTCTCGGCGCAGTTCTCAAAATGGGGCTAAAGTGTGCATTTCATGGATTCCTGAACGCCGGATCTGCGTCATATTCTCACGCATGCGTCGTGGAGACACACACGGAAGACAAGAACAAGCTGGATAAAGGTGTTATTTAGATTTTTTTTTGCGCACAAAAACTATTGTCGTCGCTTCGTAAAATTATTGTAGAGTCACTGTGGTGAGATGGACTTTGTAACGATGTTTTTAGTGCCTTTTATGGGTCTTGTGAGTGTGAATGTACTGAATGCCAATGGAGGCCTAACTGAAGCCTTTCTCAGCATCAGCTTTACACTAAAATATCTTCATTTGTGTCTGAAGATGAACGGAGGTCTGACGGGTGTCCAACGACATGAGGGTGAGTAATTAATGACAGAATTTTCATTTTTGGGTGAACTAACCCTTTAAGTTGATCTCTGGCCAGTGTTGATAAAGTATATCATCAAACTCTAGCATTTATTTATCTGTGTTTTCCCCAGCAATCACAACGGAGCCACTCCCCTGGTGCTGGCCAAGAGACGGGGCGTGAGCACGGACGCGCTGCACCTGCTGGAGGGGCTGGAGGAGCAGGAGGTGAAGGGCTTCAACCGCAGCTCACACTCCAGCCTGGAGAAGATGCACATGGCCGAGAACGAAAGGTGAGATGCTGACCGCTATATATCCAGAGCTTAAAGGATTAGTTCACTTTTAAATCAACTTTTGCTGATCATTTACTCGCCCCCCTGTCATCCAAGATGTCCATGTTTTTCTTTCTGCAGTCGAAAAGAAATTAAGGTTTTGGAGGAAAACATTCCAGGGTTTTTCTCCATATAATGGACTTCAATGGGCTCCAAACGGTTCAATGTCCAAATGACAGTTTCAGTGCAGCTTCAAAGGGCTTTAAACGACACCAGATGATGAATAAGGGTCTGATCTAGCCAAACCATCAGTTTCTGGGAGATTTATGCTGTTATTTTATAATCGATTATTTTATAATTAGGGCCGGGACTTTAACGCGTTAATTAAGATTAATTCATTACGGGACTTTAACGCGTTGATTAAAGGGTTAGTTCACCCAAAAATGTAAATTCTGTCATAAATTCTGACACCCGTCAGACCTCCGTTCATCTTCAGACACAAATGAAGATATTTTAGTGTAAATCTGATGGCTCTGAAAGGCCTCCATTGGCTCAATGCACTTTACACTCTCAAGACCCTTAAAAGACACTAAAGACGTCGTTATTAAGTCCATCTCACTACAGTGGCTCTACAATAACTTTATGGAGTGACGAGAATAGTTTTTGTGCGCAAAAAAACCCTAAATAACGACTTATATAGTGATGACGATTTCAAAACACGGCATCATGAAGCTTCGAAGCGTTATGAATCAGTGAGTCGATTCAGCGGTTCAGAGCGTTATGAATCAATGAGCCGAATGATGATTCGGATCGCGTGTCAAACTGCTGAAATTTGCCGATGCAAACTGCTGATTCGACTCACTGATTCATAACGCTTCAAACTGCTGATTCGACTCACTGATTCATAACGCTTCAAACTGCTGATTCGACTCACTGATTCATAACGCTTCAAACTGCTGAATCGACTCACTGATTCATAACGCTTCAAACTGCTGAATCGACTCACTGATTCATAACGCTTCAAACTGCTGAATCGACTCACTGATTCATAACGCTTCAAACTGCTGAATCGACTCACTGATTCATAACGCTTCCAAGCTTCATGAGGCCGTGTTTTGAAATCGTCATCACTATAGAAGTCGTTATTTAGGGTTTTTTTGCGCACAAAAACTATTCTCGTCACTCCATAAAGTTATTGTAGAGTCACTGTAGTGAGATGGACTTTGTAACGACGTCTTTAGTGCCTTTTAAGGGTCTTGAGAGTGTAAAGTGCATTGAGCCAATGGAGGCCTTTCAGAGCATCAGATTTACACTAAAATATCTTCATTTGTGTCTGAAGATGAACGGAGGTCTGACGGGTGTCCAACGACATGAGGGTGAGAAATTAATGACAGAATTTACATTTTTGGGTGAACTAACCCTTTAAGATTAATTGCGCAAAAAATAAATAACATAATTTTAACCACACTTATTTTTGCACCGCGGAACGTTTTTCAATGAGTGAGTTTCGACGGACCGATTATACTGGAGCACCAACTAGCGTTCTTGACTTCAGACAACAACAAACCACAGTGAAGATGAACGAAGAAGCTGACGAGACCGCTTTGCTTGGCCCCGTGGATGGGAAATTTTGTTTTAAAAAACGAAAGGATGGAAGCGTCGACAAGACCATGTTTGTGTGCAAGCTATGCAACAAGGAATTTGCGTATCACATCGAGCCTCAAATATCACCTCAACGCAAAACACATAGGAGTTTTTGAATTTCTGAAATGTACTGTATTTCTAAATATGCTATTGCTACACTTAATGGCAAACATTGCATTGATCTGCTGGACTGAAATAAATAAACAATATTTTGTTGATTAAAGGGTTAGTTCACCCAAAAATGAAAATTCTGTCAGTAATTACTCACCCTCATGTTGTTCCAACCATGTAAGACCTTCGTTCATCTTCGGAACATAATTTAGTATATTTTTGATGAAATCTGAGAGCTGTCTCACTCCTCCATAGGCTTTCAGAGGGAATTAAACTTGATGGCCCAGAATAGTAAGTAAAAACGTCATTTAAGGAGTCCAAATGACTACAGTGGCTCTGTATTAAGTCTATCATGCGACGAAAATACTTTTTGAGCGGAAAAACAACAAAAATAACGACTTTATCACACTATTATTGTTGTTCAATTTGAGCCTCTGACGAGAGTTCGCGGGAGTGCCACGACGCATGCGCGAGAACTGAGATTACGGCGTTCTTCTTCTACTACTACTTGACTGGCTGCTCACTCTTTCGGAGTAGGGTTAATCTCAGTTCTCGCGCATGCGTCGTGGCACTCCCGCGAAAAAATGTGATTAATTTCGATTAATTAATTACAAAGCCTCTAATTAAGATTAGATAAAAAAATGTAATCGAGTCCCGGCCCTATTTATAATTGATCGTCTCTGAGCTCCGCCATAACTTCCGGCAAGTAAGGTCAAATACGAGCGTGATCATAGATGTATACGTAGATGCCTCATTAGCGACTGCACGGATCAGTAGAATGAGGCATCTACTATCGATATATGTATGACCACGATCTATTTTGACCTCACTAGCCGGAAGTTATGGCGGAGCTCAGAGATGATCACGTTCGTCTGATAAGAGGTAAAATAATAGCATAAATACTGCTGGGTTTCTCCCAGAAACTGATGGTTTGTCTAGATAAGACCCTTATTCATCATCTGGTGTCGTTTAAAGCCCTTTGAAGCTGCACTGAAACTGTCATTTGGACCTTGAACCGTTTGGGTCCCATTGAAGTCCATTATATGGAGAAAAACCCTGGACTGTTTTCATCACCTTAATTTCTTTTCGACTTTAGAAAGAAAGACATGGACATCTTGGATGACATGAGGGTGAGTAAATGATCAGCAAAAGTTTATTTAAAAGTGAACTAATCCTGTAACCTGATAAGTGTCGTGACTCCTGACGGGCTGATGTGTGTGTGTGTGTGTGTGTGTGCCGCAGTGCCATGGAGAGCCACTCGCTGCTCCACCCACACCTCCACCACGGGGACGGCGTGCTGTCCAGCTTCCGCACCACCTGGCAGGAGTTTGTGGAGGATCTGGGCTTCTGGAGGGTGCTCCTGCTGCTCCTCGTCATCGCTCTGCTCTCGCTCGGCATCGCCTATTACGTCAGCGGAGTCTTACCGTTCGCATCTAACCAGCTGGAGCTGGTGCACTGAGGCACTGGCAGATGAAAGATCATTAAAAACAGAGATTTTTTTAATCCTTCATTAGCCCATGATTGGCTTAATTAGCTTCATAACCACGCTTCAAAGCTCAACCATACATTCTGTGTGTGTATATTAATGTAAATAGACCTTTCATGTGCTAAAACATTTTTTGGAAACCCATTAGAAAATTAACCATGATTTTACTAGACATAAAACCAGGGTTTCTGCAAGTCTTAAAGGGTCTTTAAAAGGTCTTAAGTGATTTCACACAGTTCACTCGGGGCTTTGCAAGTGCAGCTCCTATCCCTTTGAATGGGGAAACATCAAATTCTCCAAAACTGTTTTTTTTTTTTTTTTTTGTATATTAATGTAAATAGACCTTTCATGTGCTAAATAAAATGTTTCATCTCTCTTGTGTGTTTGGAAACCCATACGAAAATTAACCATGATTTTACTAAAAATAAAACCAATTAACCAATCTAAAAAGGTATTTTAAAAGGGTCTTCAAAAGGTATTTAAAAGATCTTAAAGGGGTCTTGAAAATGTCTAAAAAGGTATTTAAAAGGGTTTTAAATATTTCTTAAAAGGTCTTTAAAAGGGTGTTGAAAAGAGTCTTAAAATGTCTTTAAAGGGATATTTAAAAGTTATTTAAAAGGGTCGTAGAATGTCTTTAAAGGGGTCTTAAAAGGTAATTAAAAGGGTCTTTTAAGGGATATTTAAAAGGGTCTTTAAAATGGTCTTAGAATGTCTTTAAAAGGGTCTTAAAATGTCATGTCTTTAAAAGGGTCAAGGGTCGTAGAATGTCTTTAAAGGGGTCTTAAAGGGTAATTAAAAGGGTCTTTAAAGGGATATTTAAAAGGGTCTTTAAAATGGTCTTAGAATGTCTTTAAAAGGGTCTTAAAATGTCATGTCTTTAAAAGGGTCAAGGGTCTTAAAATGTCTTTAAAGGGGTCTTAAAAGGTATTTAAAATGGTCTTGAGATGTCTTTAAAAGGGTCTTTAAATGTCTTTAAAATGGTCTTTAAATTTGTCTTTAAAGGGATATTTATAAGGGTCTTAGAATGTCTTTAAAGGGGTCTTAAAAGGTATTTAAAATGGATATTTAAAAGGTATTTAAAAGATCTTAAAGGGGTCTTGAAAATGTCTAAAAAGGTATTTAAAAGGGTTTTAAATATTTCTTAAAAGGTCTTTAAAAGGGTGTTGAAAAGAGTCTTAAAATGTCTTTAAAGGGATATTTAAAAGTTATTTAAAAGGGTCGTAGAATGTCTTTAAAAGGGGTCTTAAAAGGTAATTAAAAGGGTCTTTAAAGGGATATTTAAAAGGGTCTTTAAAATGGTCTTAGAATGTCTTTAAAAAAGGGTCTTAAAATGTCATGTCTTTAAAAGGGTCAAGGGTCGTAGAATGTCTTTAAAGGGTAATTAAAAGGGTCTTTAAAGGGATATTTAAAAGGGTCTTTAAAATGGTCTTAGAATGTCTTTAAAAGGGTCTTAAAATGTCATGTCTTTAAAAGGGTCAAGGGTCTTAAAATGTCTTTAAAGGGGTCTTAAAAGGTATTTAAAATGGTCTTGAGATGTCTTTAAAAGGGTATTTAAATGTCTTTAAAATGGTCTTTAAATTTGTCTTTAAAGGGATATTTATAAGGGTCTTAGAATGTCTTTAAAGGGGTCTTAAAAGGTATTTAAAATGGATATTTAAAAGGTATTTAAAATGGTCTTAGAATGTATTTAAAAGGGTCTTAGAATGTCTTTAAAGGGGTCTTAAAAGGTATTTAAAATGGATATTTAAAAGGTATTTAAAATGGTCTTAGAATGTATTTAAAAGGGTCTTAGAATGTCTTTAAAGGGGTCTTAAAAGGTATTTAAAATGGATATTTAAAAGGTATTTAAAATGGTCTTAGAATGTATTTAAAAGGGCCTTAGAATGTCTTTAAAAGGGTCTTTAAAATGGTATTTAAAGGGATATTTAAAAGGTCTTTAAAAGGGGACTTAAAAGGGTCTTAGAATGTCTTTAAAAGGGATATTTAAAAGATCTTTAAAAGGGTCTTTAAAATGTCCTTAAAAAGTCTTAACACACTGAGGAAAAACATGACTTTTTGCAGTTTGATCAGAAGGTACACTAAAAGTTATTTCCATATTGTGGTGATTTTGATCAAAACAAATCAAGTTTTTTTTTTAGTAAAATTAATTCCAAAGTGACAGATAATTGTTGGAAGATGCATTTTCAAACTCTGAAGTGTTTCTCCTTAAACATTTAGTGAACTGATATATTGTGTTCCCTTCAATTCATGTTCACATTTTCATTACCTGGCCTTATAAAGGTCTTAAATCTGCAAACAACTGTTTATAGTAGTTAAAGATGGTAAGCACAAATTAATCATGGTTTTGCTACATTAACCATGTATTTGTAGGAAATCTGGGGTTATAAATGGTAATCAATTTGCCAAAAAACATGGTTACTAAACTTTTACTGCAATAACACCATGGTTACTACACTTTTGGTTAATTTTCATAAGGAATACGTTTTTGTAGTGTATTCTGCACATGAATGTTATTGTGTGACAGCCCACCTTGACACTATTTGATTTAAATCATTAGAGTTGCACATTAAAGTTTACTGGCATTTTATATAGAGTTAAAATAAAAAAATTGCCTGTGCTAAGTCACGTTTTTATTTTTATTTTTTGGAAGATAGAAAAAGTGGATTATAAGATGTGACATGAATTGGTAACAGGAGATCCGAAAATTATATTGTAATATTTTAAACATGTCAAAATTCCACTATATAAACACTGGGGATGAATTTAGTCAGTTTTGTTTATGTATATACAATTTTTGCCAGTGTGATGTATGTGTTCAAGACCCTTGTTAACATTGTTTTCATAATAAATAGTGTTTACCCTTAACTAAATGACACATAATTATAGTTGAGTTTAACCTCAACAGTGGTGTGCGTGACTCAGATTGCATAAACAGACCAAAATGTAGACATTTCGCTACATAACAATACTAATCTAGCAGAAACAAGTTCATAACAAAAGCGAAGAATGTAAACAAACAGCGGCTTCCGGGGGGCGGGGCGAATGCGCGTGACGTCACCGTGTTTGGTCGCGTTCGCCAACCGTCGGCTCTGATGTGAGAGCGAGAGAGTGCCAGTCTTTCCTTTTCCCTACACTGAACAATGATCTGAAGAGGAAACCATGAATCTACGAGGCGTTTTCCAAGATTTCAACCCTAGGTAAGATGTGTGTGTGTCTGTGTGTCAAGCAAACAATGAAACGGTGCTTTGTTTTGAAACGCGTGTTAGCATAGCGGCTAATGTGCACCGCGCAGGCCTTGTGGATTCCTCTGTAGTTTAGCTGTCACACAGAGATGGAAACTGCTTTAACCCTGGCTAGCATCTGAGTCTGACAGGTGTGTGTGTGTGTGTGTGTGTGTGTGTGTGTGTGTGTGTGTTTGTGTGTGTGTGTGTGTGTGTGTGTGTGTGTGTGTGTGATGTTGTGTTCCTCAGCAAGTTCCTGATCTACGCGTGTCTGCTGCTGTTCTCGGTGCTGCTGTCCCTGAGGCTGGATGGCATTATCCAGTGGAGTTACTGGGCCGTGTTTGCGCCCATCTGGCTCTGGAAGCTCATGGTCATCATAGGGGCTTCCGTGGGCACTGGGGTTTGGGCTCACAACCCACAGTACAGGTCAGACTTTAGCTTTCCCTGCTTATGATCACAGTGCTTTTTACCATGTAAACCTTGTTGCATTCCCCTTCAGCTCGTGGTAACTTACATGTGTATTTTTTTGTTAGTAATATTCAAGAATAAACACTTAAAGCTTGATTATCATACAGTTTTATTGAAATATCTCAGGCTTTCGGGGAACTCTCAATTATCATTGTGTTGCATTGCATTATACAGGGCTCGACGTTAAAGCTACACTGTGTGACATTCGCACGCAGCGCCCATTGTAAGTCCACAAGACCGAAAGAGCACATGAAGTGTGCCATTTGGGACAGGGCCCATGAATGAATCAACCGTTTGAATGAATCGTTTGAATTAATCGACTCAATGACTCACTCATTAAGATGGTGGTTTAGTTTCGTGTTTATCGTATTTATTTATTTCTTATTTGTAAATTCATAAATCCATAATATATTTACAACAATCTCATAACATTATTTTTCAGTGTAAATGATTTAATTTGATTGGTAACAACCCTAGAGTGTCTTATTATTCTAATTGAATATATTGATCAAATTTAAGCATTTTAAATGAAAGATGAAGCATACTTTTTAAAACGTTTTGGGAAAAATGCCCTTTATAAAAGTGCAAAATATCACAAATATGCAGATTTAAAAATGTCAAAGCTGATTGAACACCGATGAGAATATTGCTTCAGAATAAATTATATACAACACGCACAAAAAAATCTACGCAGCGCACGAAAGCACTAAAAACTTTTTTTTTTCTGGACAAGCAACTTGAAGGACAACTGATGACCGATTTACTTTTGCGAAGGAAAAGCACATGAACAGGCTTAATGTCGAGCCCTGATTATACATTTTGCCCCCCATTTTTGGGAGATATAGAGTAACAACTGATATGCATTTTATCTAAGAAGTCTGTTGATTGATTTACATTACAAGCTAAATTGCATCTTTCATTTTCCCCATATAAATACATTTATGCTCTGAATAAAATTGAGGTGTTTTTTCCTCCTTAAGTTTGTAGTATGTCATTCTGTGCCTGATGTATAAATACAAAACTTAAAATACATATGCAAACTAATTCTGCATGATTCATTTAGACACGGTATCAAAAGGTGCATGGATTTGTTTTATTACATCCAATTTAAAAATGCATTGATGCAGCCTTTCTGAAGTCTTGCCAATATCGTTTCGCTCTGAAATATGTGTCATATTATGGACGTAAAATGTTTTGAGAATACCATATCATGTTGACATTAAGCTATTTTCAGGCAAATCAGGTTTTTTTCCCCCCTCAAATCTATTCAGGCAGACTGTCCACACTGTTAATTAATTGCAAGTGATCAAATAAGATTGTATGTGCTTTTAACGGAGAAAAATCAAGTTAAAAAAGCTGAATATTTAGATTTATAGCTGAACATTTACACAGTCTGAACACATCCTGTTAGACTTGAGGAAAATCTCCTGATGTTTAGATGTGTTTTGGAGGATCGGATCACAAGTAGACGAGGGAGACACATTCCTCTTCACTCCTGGTGTTTTAATCGGTCTCTTTTGCCCACTTTCAGCCACTTGTCTTGCGCGCGTCCCATAATGTTTAGCATTAGATCAGTCTGAGGAGAGTAGGACGTCTTTTAGAGGCTGTTCCAGAGTTCATTTGACCACATGAGCATTTACACTAAAAGAGCAATGTGTGTTTAACTCCCTCTGGAAGTGGACGAAAGAGGACAAGGTCAAAGTGTTTTACACCTGTATTTCGAGTCGTCCACTTGTGATCCGATCGACCAAAGTGCATCTTAAAGGGTTAGTTCACCCAAAAATGTGAATTCTGTCATTAATTACTTCCCCTCATGGACAACTGTCAGACCTCCGTTCATCTTCAGACACAAATGAAGATATTTTAGTGTAAATCTGATGGCTCTGAAAGGCCTCCATTGGCTCAATGCACTTTACACTCTCAAGACCCTTAAAAGGCACTAAAGACGTCGATACAAAGTCCATCTCACTACAGCGGCTCTACAATAACTTTATGAATCGGCGACAATAGTTTTTGTGCGCAAAAAAACCCCCTAAATAACGACTTATATAGTGATGATGATTTCAAAACACGGCATCATGAAGCTTCGAAGCGTTATGAATCAGTGAGTCGATTCATGATTTGGATCGCGTGTCAAACTGCTGAAATTTGGCGATTCAAACTGCTGAATCGACTCGCTGATTCATAACGCTTCGAAGCTTCATTATGCCGTGTTTTGAAATCTTCATCACTATATAAGTTGTTATTTAGGGGTTTTTTGCGCACAAAAACTATTCTCGCCGCTTCATAAAGTTATTGTAGAACCACTGTAGTGAGATGGACTTTGTAACAACGTCTTTAGTGTCTTTTAAGGGTCTTGAGAGTGTAAAGTGCATTGAGCCAATGGAGGCCTTTCAGAGCCATCAGATTTACACTAAAATATCTTCATTTTGTGTTCTGAAGATGAACGGAGGTCTGACAGTTGTCCATGAGGGGAAGTAATTAATGACAGAATTTTCATTTTTGGGTGAACTAACCCTTTAACACCAGCAGATGTGAACAGGGTGTTTGTCCATGTATGTGATGCAGTGGTTGTTGTCCTCAGGGCTGAAGGCGAGACCTGTGTGGAGTTCAAGGCCATGCTGATTGCTGTGGGGATCCACCTGCTCCTGCTCACCTTCGAGGTGCTGGTGTGTCACCGTGTGGAGGGCGGGATCACCTACTGGCTCCTGGTCTTCATGCCGCTCTTCTTCGTCTCGCCCGTCTCAGTGGCGGCGTGTGTGTGGGGATTCAGGCACGACCGCTCGCTTGAGGTAACAGCCGAGAAACATTTGTCTAATGCCGGGTTCAGACTATGCAATGTTTTTGTCTAATAGTCAGTGTGTCAGATTATGCGATTTTGTCTCTTTAACCTCTTAACCTGCCCCCCCTATTTTTGAGAATTCTTTGAAAACGATATACCCAAATGAAAATGTCTGCAGCTCTTAAACCCTATGGTCTATATTCATAAATCTGGTCTTATTTTAAACTTAACTTAAATATAAAACTGAATGTCTAATCATGTCATGATTCAAATATGAGGATGATTCTCTCAGTAATGTAGCTTCTGTAAGCTTTTATGTCAAGAAAAGTCTAGGCGTCATTTCAAAAAGGCCATTTATTTCAGAACATTTGCTATTGTAAAGAGTAGTTTTTCATTCAAATAAATCTGCAATAAACTACTAATTATAATGGATAAACAGTTACTGAAAAACTAAAGCAACTATTTACAGAGATTACAAAGTGTAAAAAACTCATTTAGCTGATAAGAAGTGTCAGTCAGAGTCTGCGCGCTCCACTGCAGTTGCGCCATTGACAGCGCGCAAACAGTATTCACCAAATCCTACTTACGTAAACTGCGCAAGATAATGCCTTTTGATTGGTTACTAAGTCCATCAATCAAACCTTTGTTGGAAAGGCATTGGCTGGGCACCGAGTGCCTTTATCCAACGAAAACCATGGGCGCAATGATTGACAGCTCACCAAGCCTGTAAGGCGCTTCCTCTATATGATGCATCACAGGAGAGTCTCTGATTGAAGAAGCGAGACGAGGGTTGATCCAAAGGGTTGCGTGTCAAACCGCCAAAATGCTGAAATTTGGCGATTCAAACCGCTGAATCGACTCACTGATTCATAACGCTTCGAAGCTTCATGATGCCGTGTTTTGAAATCATCATCACTATAGAAGTCGTTATTTAGGGTTTTTTTGCGCACAAAAACTATTCTCGCCGATTCATAAAGTTATTTTAGAACCACTGTAGTGAGATGGACTTTGTAACGACGTCTTTAGTGTCTTTTAAGGGTCTTGAGAGTGTAAAGTTGAGCCAATGGAGGCCTTTCAGAGCCATCAGATTTACACTAAAATATCTTCATTTGTGTTCTGAAGATGAACGGAGGTCTGACGGGTGTCCAACGACATGAGGGGAAGTAATTCATGACAGAATTTACATTTTTGGGTGAACTAACCCTTTCAATTCTTGTGTCATGGACAGGAAACCTGACTACACGATGCTTCTCGAGCAATCACCGCTTGCCGTCCCACTTTCATTTTGACCCGAAACTCATTTTTACAAAGAAAATGTTGAGTTTTCATCGGAGTTGTCCAAGACCTACTTCTCTCGAACCACAGTTGTGGTTGTAATAAAAAAAAGTTACAAATCCATCCCTCACAGGTCAATTTGACCCCTTTAACTTTGACCCCAACTTTGAGTTCATTGATAGTATTATGGGTTGGTTTGAAAATAGTTTCTTGCATCTTAATATTGAGAAGACAAAAGAGTTATGTCTGAGAAATCAGTCAAAAGTAGATACCGCCTCTGTATTGTTGTGAACTTTTATCTTCTAAAGTGTAGGAAACTCAGAAGATGAAGACCAGGGCCCGTATTCATAAAGATTCTAAGAGTCCTCTCAGAAAACTCCTAATTTAGCTTAAAAACTTTTACGTCGGAGTCTCAGCTTAAGAGCGATTCGGGACTGATCTGAGAGCAACTCTGAGCAAGGAAAATACAAAAACTTTTATCTTAGTGAAGAGGCGGGGCTGACCCCGTTGCTACGTATGACAGTCTTTTGAAGACTGTGATTGGTTGGTTTTCCAAAAAGGGGAAAAAAGGAGCGCTTTTAAGTATAGGGTCTATTCTAAGGCTTCACTTTGAAATTACAAGCGCAAATTGTCCTATTTTACCTTCTCTCTCACTCACACACACACACACACACACACATTATATATATATGTACACTGAAAAAAATGATTATGGCCCGATTAAATTAAGCATAATTAATTTGTGCTCGTTTAAATAATTTAAATGTAGTTTTTTTATTTTAATTTGAAAAAATTAATTAGTTTTATGGGAATTACATGTGTTTTTGTTTAAATTGAGATCAAATAAATTGATTGCGACCACTTACGATAACATTTTTTAGTAAATTCAAAAAATAATTTTTTTCAGTGTATATAAATCCTTTTATTATTTACCATGCTGTTAATTTTCTATAAGGTATTTGATTGGCTTAGAATTATAAACATTGTTCCACTCTTTCCAATTCCACTGATTGCTGGCATGTCTATTTAATTGGTGGTTTGAAAGTTGGATTTAATGCAACAAACATGATCCCTGCACGATCTAATCTATAGCGTCTTAAGTCACTGTCATCCATCGTCTGCAACACATTTCTTCTCCCTCTTCGTCTTTCTGCCATTTTCTCCGCTGCTAAAGAAACTCTTAAGCCTCTTAAAAGTCCTCGTCCGTGCTTCTAACAAATTTGACCTTAAGACCTCTTTTAAGGGTTAAGATTCTTTCTGAATTACTTTTTTCTTTACTAGGATTTTTTAGTTAATTTTAAAAGTAAACGCCCACATTTCTAAGAATTTTCTTAGAGTTTTGTCACTAGGAGCTACTCTTTGCATTAAGATTCTTTATGAATACGGGCCCTGGAGACTTCGGGATCAAACAGAAGTTATTCTTTTAATGAGAACTCTCTGTGCTGCAGGTCGTCCGAAAACAGTCTGATTTAACAGTACAAAATAATGCAATTTATCTACATTTCAGGGGGAGGGATTATACAGCAGGGGAGGAGACATAGGGACACACCCCAAACATTCCTGTCTTATCAGCCGTAATTCAATCAGCATAACCGTGCCATTCAAATGCATAGATGCTAATCCAATCACTCAGGCAGTATTGCTCTAAACTTGTCATGGTAAATAGTCAGGAAGTGCATAAAGACAAAAGACTTAATGTCTCAAACACTTACACGGTCTTACGTAATCTCCTTAGAATTTCCTCAAGTTTTCTTCAAAATGTAAAACACAAATATAGATAATGTTTTCAGTTATATTCTATTACATTGGAACCTAGATATAACAATGTATACATTTGTAATCTTACAGTATATAAACCAGTTGTCATAAAAGGAAAAACCGTAGAGCAGGTCTCGAATTTTAAATACTTGGGTACTATTACTGATGAGAAACTTAACTTTGAAAGTAACGTAGATTATATCCATAAAAAGGCAAGACAACGTCTGAGTCTTCTCAGAAAACGGAGAAGTTTTAACGTTAGCGCGCACACCTTATCCATGCTATATCGATCAATGATTGAGAGTATTCTTACATATAATATTGTTACATGGTACGGTAGTTTAACATTAAAATACAAGAGAAAGCTTTCACAAATAATTAACCACGCTAATAAGATTACTGGGTACAAAGATGGGAAAAAAAATGTATGGAAAAAACAGCAATTGCGATTTTTAAAGATCATACTCATCCGCTTCATTCTACCTTTGAATTGCTTCCATCCGGACATAGAGTAAAAATTCTCCTGGCCAGAAGGAATGTGTATAAAAAAATCGTTTGTCCCAATGGCAGTGATTATTTTAAATCGCAGTTTTTTAAAGTAGTATAAAATTTCTTTCTTTGAAACAATGTCAAATTGTTTAATTTCATTTTTTGTGTTTGTTTTGTAAATGTGTGATGTGATTTTGTGTAGTAGTGTGAATTTGTCACCAGTGTCAAAGATACATTTCTGTTCTGTGACAAACAGAATGAACAATAAAGTTCAATTCAATTAGGAATGCTTCAGTACACATAGACAACCTAACAAATGCTCTCAATTCGAACTAAAAACGTCAAAATTTTACTAAACTTTATTGTCTACATGTGTCTCTGAATGCATACTGAAGAGAAACTGACTTTAGGACCCAGCGGAACAGCTCATCCGCTCCATATAGAGCTATAAGAGTCATGAAATATCATCTAATATTAATATTTCCCCACAAGAGGTCGGCAGAGACACTCAAATTGACCCAATGTGAGATATTTTGAGCTGGTTGTGCATGAAATATTGAGTTATTTTGAATTTAAATGGAAAAGAATGTGCTTAAATTATATTATATTTATTGATCTAGTAATTTAAAGGTACATCAAATAAAATTGAAATGATATAAGCTGGACCAAAAAAAGTATGATTTTAGGGCTTCGGGTCATTTTGACCCGCGAGGGAAGGATGAGGGTTAATGATATGCGTGATGTCATCGAGAAGGCGGTACTAGTGACTGACTTCAGGAAACAAGGGCGTAAACAAACAGTGGTAGTTCTAACTTACATGAGACATGATTATTTCCAGTACGCTGTACTGTATCTTCAACACACCTTTATTTGGTGCTGTAATTAGTAGTGAAGAGGAAGACAGATCAGGTTTCTGAAGTGCCTCTGCTATCGTTTATATAATATCGTCTCTCTCTCTCTCTCGCTTCACCATGTTTGAAATCAATCGATTCTTGCATCCCAATGCACATTGTCGTTTTCGAATCCCCAAGACACACTACGTTCAAAATCGGTCTTATGATTTGTAGTCTGAACCCGGCATAACTGCATTTTCAGGATGTTTGAATCTGACTTTTTTATGTTGAGCTCATAAATCAAAAGAAAAAGCAATTAAAAAATGTTATCACTTTGCAATAAGGTTTCAGTAGTTATGCATCATCGAACAATGAGCAATACATTTGTTTACTGTATTTGTTAATCTTTGTTAATATTAGTTAAGAATACAGATGTTCATGTTAGTTCACAGTGCATTAACTGATGTTAACAAATACAACTTTTGATTTTAATAATGTATTAGTAAATGTTGAAATTAACATTAACTAAGAATAATAAATACTGTAGAAGTGCAGTTCATTATTTACCAAACAAATTATATTTTATATACACAAAATGAAGCCTATTTTGTTGCTTTTGGCATTATTTTCATGACAATGTGTGACCCTGGAGCTCAACAGCATATATATGTGGCGATAGCCAACAATACATTGTAAGGGTCAAAATTATCCATTTTTCTTTATGTCAAAAATGATTATGATATTAAGATCATGTTCAATGAAGATATTTAGTAAATGTCCTACCGTAAATATGTATTATTAGTGGTGATATGCATTGCTAAGGGCTTCATTTGGACAACTTTAAAGGAGATTTTCTCAATATTTAGATTTATTTGCTCCCTCAGATTCCACATTTTCAAATAGTTCGGCCAAATATTGTCCTAACAAACCATACATCAATGGGAAGATTCATCAAATTGACCCTTATGACTGGTTTTGTGGTCCAGGGTCACAATTTAGTAGTTATTTTAATTAGTATAATAATAGACATGCTTTCTATGTTACACACATTTCTAATGACTTGTATTCTGTACAGTTTTGACTGTTTTTGTCATATAGTTTCTGACTATACTGTAAAAGTGTGTATTTTTTTAAATGTATTATTATTTTGCATTACGGTAAAGAAAAAAGTACTAAAAAATAGTCACAATTTGGTCCTAAACCGGCTCTATTTGCTTTATAAACTGGCTATTTTTGGTGAAATGTGACTCACACGCTCTTGTCAGATTATCAAGCGCGTCTCGTAATCACTGATAATAATTAGGGCTGTCAAAAGATTAATCGCGATTAATCGCATCCAAATTAAAAGTTTGTGTTTACATAATATATATGTGTGTGTACTCTGTTAATTATTATTTATATATAAAAACACACACATTCATGTATATATTTAAGAAATATTTGCATGTATATACATTTATATAATCTATAATATATATAAATATAAATATTCTTAAATATATACATGCTTGTGTGTGTATTTATATATAAATAATAATTAACAGAGTACACACACATATATAAACACAAACTTTTATTTTGGATGCGATTAATCGTTTGACAGTCCTAATATTAATGCATCTTTCCTCTGTTTCTCCATCAGCTGGAGATTCTGTGCTCTGTAAATATTCTCCAGTTCATCTTCATTGCTCTGAAGCTGGATACGATCATCACCTGGCCGTGGTTGGTAAGGACCCACACCTGTAATGGGCTGTAATGGCGTATTGTCAGATATGCGGTGTGTAATGTGTGTAATGTGTGTGTTTTGCAGGTGGTGTGTGTGCCGCTGTGGATCCTCATGTCCTTCCTGTGTCTGGTGGTGCTTTACTACATCGTGTGGTCGGTGCTCTTCCTGCGCTCCATGGATGTGATTGCAGAGCAGCGGCGCACACACATCACCATGGCGATCAGCTGGATGACCATAGTGGTGCCGCTGCTCACCTTCGAGGTTTGACCACAGCATCATTTACACCATTGTGTTTGTGCAATAAGATAAAAACACTGAGATCGACCCATAATCATTTTAATTACCAATATAAAGGCCTATTATTTTTTTTTTAATGCTAAAAACAAGCATGATTTAATTTCTTAAATGTCTTGGTGTGTGTTTTGGTCATAATTTAGACTTTTTAAAATCTAATTTCAGCTTTTATCTCATAATTAGGACATTTTAATCTTATAATTATGACTTAGCTTGTCATATTTTCAACATTTTATCTTTATAATTATGACTTAGCATGTCATATTTTTGACTTTTTATCCAATGAGGACTTTTAAAATCATATTTTCAACATTTTATCTCATAATTAGGACTTTTAATCATAATTTCGACTTTAAATCCAAAATTCTTAATTTATCCCAGTATTTTTAAAGTCATAATTTCAACTGTTCATCTCACAATGACTTAGCTTGTCATATTTTCAACATTTTATCTTTATAATTATGACTTAGCATGTCATATTTTTGACTTTATATCCAATGAGGTCTTTTAAAATCATTTTTCAACATTTTATCTTTATAATTATGACTTAGCATGTCGAATTTTCGACTTTCGCCCATTATTTTCCTGTTTAAGTTTTTTTAAATGTTTTATGCTAAAAACAAGCATGATTTAATTTCTTGGTGTGTGTTTTGGTCATAATTTAGATTTTTTAAAATCTAATTTCAGCTTTTATCTCATAATTAGGACTTTTAATCATAATTTAGATTTTTAAGTCATAATTTCAACTTTAAATCCAAAATTCTTAATTTATCTCAGTATTTTTAAAGTCATAATTTCGACTGTTCATCTCACAATGACTTAGCATTTCGTATTTTTGACTTTTTATCCAATGAGGACTTTAAAAATCATATTTTCAACATTTTATCTCATAATTATGACTTAGCATGTCGTATTTTTGACTTTCGCCCATTATTTTCCTGTTTTCTAATGCTTTTTGCACATTTTATAAGTAAACCATTACAATAAAACCACAACAATGAAATCATATATATTTATTTATTAGTGTTCTTGATAAATGTACATATTAGGTAACACTTTATTTTATGGTCCAATTCTCACTAGGCTAGTTGCTTATTAACATGCATATCTGTTTATTAGTACTTATAAAGCACATATTAATGCCTTATTCTGCATGACCTTACTCAACATCCCTTAAAAACTGAACAGCTACCTTACTAACTATTAATAAGCAGTAAATAGGAGTTTGTATACCACCCCTTTAAACTAAAAGCTTTAGACTGTTTGAAGTGAAAAACGAAATCTATTGCCATAATCACAGAATCAATCCGATCAGAACTTTTCCATAAGGGTCCATAACACACACAGTCTCATGTTAATCTTGAGTATCAATAGAGAAGTGTTGATCCTTCATATCCCCCAAGAGTCTTTAGTTTATCATATTTATAAAAGACAGATACACTGCACTGATTATTTCTGAAAACAGCCGAGTCCGTGGAGGCGGGCAGTGGGCGGTGCTAAAGACACACACACACACACACACATGCGGTTTCCACTCATGACCGGGAACAAACACACACACACACTCACAGAACTCCGGAAACACAAACTGCATCACTGTCCCCTTTACGCTGGGTTATTTGTGAAACTGAACAAGGTGATCTTTCCCTCACACACACACACACACACACACTTCTTTAGTGACATTGTTCATCTCGTGTCTAAAAACACAACGCCAGTGCCGGCGAAGGCTCCGGTAACCCGAACGAAGCTCAATGATGGCCGTGCTCTCGCTCTGATTGCTATGTGTGCGCTTTTCCCGCCCTTTATGATGTCATACAGGGTCATGACGTCATACTTTCTGAAACTTGTTTGAATCCTGAGGGAGTGTATTTGGCACAGAAATACTCCGTCATACGTCCAACTTGTTTTTTTAAAACGTTGGCCATGTTTCGCATGAGAATCAACTCTTTAACTGTGTCAATAAGAATGCATGAGATGACATTAGACCCGCCCCTTTAAAGAAATGTTCTATTTAGTCTTGATTACATGAGCAACTAATGAGCAACTGATATAATTTTCTAGTGTTTTTACTTTGAGCAAAGTGCCAGCAGTAGGAATGAGACGATATATTATATTTCGAAATATCACAGACCAAACAAACGGACAAATGACATCCAGGCAAAATGGAATAGCTCTAAATTTGCAACACATCAACGTCTGACATGACCACCATCATCATTTTAAGTCGCTTTATTCTCCCCTCTTTACCCACACTGATCTCCATCTTGTGTGCAGTCGTACAGTAGCTCTACTTCACTGAATGCCTTTGCATTATTTGAATATGGCTCCAGACCGGCAGCAGTTTGGCTTCCCTGTCAAGTATGAAAATAACATTCGGGCAGTTGACAAGACTGCCCAGATTCAAGACTCACAAATGACTCTTATGCATTGGTTCTTTTTTTTTACTTTTATAACTTGCATCTTTATTGGAGTTTTATAATAACAACAAAATAAAATAATAACAAAAAAAATATATCCTACATTGAACCAAATCAACTGAGGCCTAGGTGGAGGTATCTAGTGCAATTGAAACAAAAAACAAGTCAAATTATGATCTTCGGAAACACTGAATAATAAACCATACATATGCATTACTTCTTTCATCTTTTGTGCAAAATTACCAGAACCCAATCTGTAGAATCTCACAGACTCAACACACAATGTATAGTTATATAATGAGGAACAGTTATGCTGTCTCTAGGGGTCCATTTTCTCCATTTTTCCTTAAATGATGATTCTCTTAACCTTATAGTGTAGGTTAATTTTTCCATTATGAAAATGTTTTGAATCATATTTGTCCAGTGCTGTTGATCTGGGATGTTCGATTTGAGTCTAGTAATAGCCTTTCGGGCAGCAGATAACAAAATCTTGGATAAATAAAGATCCTCCTTCCGCACACTTTCTGTGATGTTTCCAAGAAGCAAAACTTTACAATCCTTTGGGATCCTGTATCCCAGTACCTTCTGTAATGTATTGTTAACAATAGTCCATAATGGTTGAATTTTAGATGTCCAGAAGATGTGAGCATGGTTTGCGTCCCTCCAACAGTCTTGAGGTATCCCAAGTTGTTTACTCTTCAAATAAGGAGTGATGAAAAACCTTAGCATTGGTTCTTTTTAATCAACTCGCTCCAACCTCACCCAATCGCTCCGGGTAAATCACAGACACTTGGGGTTAAGACACTTTTGGGAAATGCAGGTTCACAACCAATCTGAACCGTGATATATCAAGTGAATAAGCAAGCACTTGATGAACTGTAGTGCCTGTGAACAAGCAATTTTATGAACTATACTGTAATAAGTCAATTTAGCTCCTAAATATTTCATTTTTGCTGCCAATAAATGTAGCTGTCGAGAATTTTTTAATTGCAAACCATCACATTTTTTAGCCGTTCTGAAACGTTCAGCATTGAGATTGTTTATTAGAGAACTTTATTTTGAGAAATTATAATATAAAAACAAAAATGAATGGGAAAAATACTTCTGGAACGAATGTTGAATGCTTAATTCTGATTGGTTGACAGACATGTGCGATTGTTTTTGAGTAAATGCACTATTACTGTTCCACGTCCCTTCAACTTTAGTTGTTGAATGCAGTGTTAATTTTGACAGCAACTTTTGATTTAGTTTTAGTCATAGTATTTTGACTAAAATGCCATTTAGTTTTAGTCATATTTTAGTCACCTGAATTGTTTCTAGTTTTAGTCGACTAAATATCATACGATTTTAAATCTACAGTAGATTTAGTCTCCTAAATCTAATGAGTTTAGTTAAATTGTAATACATTAAGCATTTAAGCATTACATAACCGACTGTCACTTGACATTTTGACATCATTTTGTTTTTGACATTAAAAATACACGAAAGAGAGAGCAATTCACTTTTTTGTTTGTTTTTTAAAGTCAAGTCAAGTCAAGTCAACTTTATTTATATAGTGCTTTTAACAATGTAGATTGTTTCAAAGCAGCTTTACAGTGTTAAACAGGAAAATAATGCAGCATAATTTTATTCAGCTGTATAGCCATTCTGGAAAAATTTCAAGTATCATACAGTGACAGTGTGGGCTTTAGATCAATAATTTGATCAGTAATTTAGTTTAAATGGTTAATTTAGTTTATTATTTAGATGTATTTCGATGTTTAGTTGAAAATTTTAGTGTCCCCAACTGAGCACGCCAAGCCAGAGGCAACAGTGGCAAGGAAACCAAAACCCCATTAGGTGACCTAATGGAGAAAAATAAACCTTGGGAGAAACCAGGCTCAGTCGGGGTGCCAGTTCTCCTCTGGCCAATTAACAAACAGCGTATTATTATCATTATTCTGGCAGCTTTACAGCTCGGAGGCCATAATAGATCAGAATACTCGAGGGACCGGGGGCAACACGCCGGAGACGGGTCCACCGAGGACGATGTTGACCAAACAATTATCAAAGTGCAACATTCGAATGATCGGAGGCAACACGCCGGAGACGGGTTTATTGAGATGCCGTGTCGATGAGGCAGTTGCAGGGGGAGTCTAATCACGGTCTCTCAGACACTTCGGGGTCCTGTGTTGGTCTTCTCTGGGCGCAGGTCCAGCATCTGATCTGGATACGGCCCGGATCCGGCTGACTGCAGTAAACCTCGGGATAAAACAGAGAGACTATCATTAGCGTAGGTGCCATTCTTCTGATGATGTAACGAGTACATCAGGTGTTATGGGAAGTGTTCCCGGTTCCGGCTGACCTCGTTAATGCAGCCTAACAATCATTTCATTGAAAAAGTGTTTTATGTGTATGCCACAGTAAAGAGATGTGTTTTTAGTCTAGATTTAAACTGACAGAGTGTGTCTGCTTCCCGAACAATGTTAGGAAGACTGTTCCAGAGTTTAGGAGCTAAATAGGAAAACGATCGACCGCCTGCAGTTGATTTGGATATTCTCTGTATTATCAACTGGCCAGAATTTTGAGACCGCAGTAGAAGTGATGGAGTATAATATGTTAAGAGCTCGCTCAAGTATTGGAGCTAAACCATTTAGTGCTTTGTAAGTAATAAGTAAGATTTTAAAATGTATGCGATGTTTAATAGGCAGCCAGTGCAGTGTTGACAGAACTGGGCTAATATGGTCACACTTCCTGGTTCTAGTAAGAACTCGAGCTGCTGCGTTTTGGACCAGCTGGAGTTTATTTATTAAGCGAGCAGGGCAACCACCCAGTAGAGCATTACAATAATCTAACCTTGAGGTCATGAACGCATGAACTAACTGTTCAGCATTTTGCATTGAGAGCATGTGCCGTAATTTAGATATATTTTTAAGATGGTAGAAAGCAGTTTTACAGATGCTAGAAACGTGGCTTTCAAACGAAAGATTGGTATCAAAGAGCACACCCAGGTTCCTCACTGACCACGAGGACTTGACAGAACAGCCATCAAGTGTTAGACAGTATTCTAGGTTACTACTTGTGGAGCTTTTTTGTCCAATAATTAAAAATTCATTTTTTTCTGAATTGAGTTGCAGGAAATTACCGGTCATCCAATGTTTTATATCAGCTATGCATTCCGTTAATCTTGTGAATTGGTAAGTTTCTTCAGGGCGTGAAGAAATATAGAGCTGAGTATCGTCAGCATAACAATGAAAACTAACGCCATGCTTCCTAATGATATCTCCCAGTGGTAGCATGTACAGGGTGAAGAGTAGCGGTCCTAGCACTGAGCCTTGTGGTACTCCATACTGAACTTGCGATCGGTGTGACATATCTTCATTTACTACTACAAACTGATAACGGTCGCATAGGTATGATTTAAACCATGATAATGCAATTCCACTAATACCTACATAATTTTCGAGTCTATTCAAAAGAATGTTGTGGTCGATAGTATCAAATGCAGCGCTAAGATCGAGTAATACTAATAGAGAGATACAGCCACGATCAGATGATAAGAGTAAATCATTTGTAACTCTGATGAGAGCAGTCTCAGTGCTATGATATGGTCTAAATCCTGACTGGAAATCCTCACAGATACCATTTCTTTCTAAAAAGGAACATAATTGTGAAGACACTGCCTTTTCAAGTATTTTTGACAGAAAGGGTAGATTTGAGATTGGTCTATAATTGACTAAATCTGTAGGATCAAGTTGCGGTTTTTTAATAAGTGGTTTAATAATAGCCAACTTAAAAGTTTTCGGTACATATCCTAATGACAAAGATGAATTAATGATATTAAGAAGAGGATCTATGACCTCTGGTAGCATCTCTTTTAATAGCCTAGTTGGTATAGGGTCGAGCATACATGTTGTCGATTTTGATGATTTAACGAGTTTAGCCAATTCTTCTTCTCCTATAGCAGTGAATGAGTGTAATTTTTCCTCAGTGACACTACAATGCTCTGTCTGATGTGATGCTGTATTAGACGGCTGCATGGTTAAAATTTTTTTCCTAATATTATCAATCTTACATGTGAAGAAGTTCATAAAGTCATTACTGCTGTGCTGTTTACAATCATCAGAAGTTGACGCTTTATTTTTGGTTAATTTAGCCACTGTATCGAATAAATACCTTGGGTTGTGTTTGTTTTCTTCCAAGAGAGTTGAGAAATAAGCAGATCTAGCAGTTTTTACAGCCTTTCTGTATGTGATCATGTGCTCTTTCCACGAATTACGAAATACCTCTAATTTTGTTTTCTTCCAGCTGCGCTCCATTTTTCTGGCTGCTGTTTTAAGGGCCCGGGTGTGCTTAAACACAGCTATATAGTTTTTATAACTTTGTATTTCTGTTTTAGTTAGTAAGGCCATATCAGGTTAAGCTAAAGCTTCAAAAAAGTTATTTTTTTAATTTCAGTTAACATTTATTTAATTTCAAGTAATGAAGATTTCTTTTAATGGTTTTAGTGAACTATTATAACCCTGATACTTTATTGAATATGTGTCAAATACTGGTCTTTCCTCCTGAATATGAATTAAATGGGAATTAAATTAAATTCAGTTTATTGTGTAAGCAAAAACAAATATATAATGCGTGACTTTTAATGATAAACAAGCTCGAAATACACCGGGACTCTTATTTTGAAATGTCTGCGCTTCTATTGTAGTTGCAGGAGCTCATTCAAGTTCAGGAGATAAAATATGCATTGTTACAACCATCTAAAACACATTACTATTTAAACATCATAAAGTACACATTGTCATTATTTATCAGGGCTCGGGCGCTGCGTTGCATTCTGGGACGTGGCGGCCATGTTGATGGCCTCGCGAATGTAAACATACAGCAAATCGAACGAGGAGAAGCATAGTTGGGAGAAAGAAAAACTATGTTAAAATCCCGAAAAGGATGTGGAATTTACCGGGATACGTTAAATAGGGAAGCCAGGGACCGGTAAATGGACAAAATTGGAACTATTAACGGTTTGGATTCATATGAAATTTGCAGTTCACAAATGGATGGGTTCAGGAGCTGCAGATCATATAATATGCCATTGTAAACACATACGGTTGAGGGTTTGAATGCGGGTCGCCATGTTGCCCCTCCATCTTGAAAGTACATTAGCCAAAGAGGGACATACCCGTGAATTCAAGCTTCGCCTTTGGCGTTTTAACACTCGATGGCTCCGTGTCCAATGTGGACGAGGTGGAACTGGAAGCCATGTTAATCTTGGACTAAATCGGCCACCGTAGGAGTTAAAACGAAATCGGAATTGAGAGGAACAGAAACTAATATTCACTGGATGGTCATATATCTTTTCACCACTAGATGGAGGAAAATATCACACAGAGTAGCTTTAATGCGAATCATTGAATTGTTCGCTCAACTGATTCATTCAGGAACACAAGAGTCTGCAGCAAAAACAGACACTAAATGGCAATAGTTTGTTTATAATTGATTCATATATTCAATATGATAATTGATTATAAGATGATTACCTATAGTTTTGAATGGCATGAGGGTGAGAGTGTTAACTTTGGGTGAACTCTTCAGAATGCAGTTTGACATCCTGCGAGCTCAAAGTCGAGACTCATCAGTGTTTGTGTTTGTGTTTCAGATCCTCCTGGTTCACAAGCTGGATGGCCATTACAACTCCAACTACGTCCCGGTGTTTGTTCCTCTCTGGGTTTCTTTGGTGACTCTAATGGTGACCACGTTTGGCCAAAAAGGAGGCAATCACTGTACGTGACATGTTTAACTTTTTTCTGCTTGCTACTTATAGACACCTAGCGGAAGGTGTCCGCTAATAATTTCAATGAAGCATAACTGGATGATCTTCCAGTATAGTCCATGGCGATCAGTCCACATTTTCGTGACTTCAGTGCTTGCGAGCACACTTCTGAAACCTAAAATGACAAATGGGACACCCTGCGGTCTTGTGGACTTAACAGACACACACACACTCATTGTAATGGACTGTGCACGCTGAAAGCAAATGTAATTATTTGCTCGAGAAGATTACATACAAGTCAATGCAAAGACGGTATTCGCGTTTGGCTTTCCGGCGTATTTGGGACTTCCACAACAGATACAGAGCAGCAATAGTAGTTATCTCCAACATGGCTGATGACGGAAAAAATGGCAAAAAGAAATGTTGTTGTTGACGATGGTGGTGTGTCTTAAAGGGATAGTTCACCCAAAAATGTAAGTTCTGTCATTAATTCCTCTCATGTCGTTCCAAACCTGTAAGACCTTCGTTCATCTTCAGACACAAATGAAGATATTTCTGATGAAGTCTGAGAGCTCTGATCCCTCCATAGACAGTGATTTAACACTTTCAACGTCCAGAAAGGCTGTAAAGACATCGTTAAAATAGCCATGTGACTCCAGTGGTTCAGCCTTAACGTTATGAAGGGACGAGAATACTTAAGTGCGCAAAAACAACAAAATTTCCTCTCGTCTGTGTCAGTCTCTTACGCTGTTGACGTAGTAAATACAGAAAATATTCTCGTCCCTTCATAACATTAAGATTTAGCCACTGGAGTCACATGACTATTTTAACGACGTCTTCCTTTCTGGACGTTGAAAGTGTTCATTAAATCACTGTCTATGGAGGGGTCAGAGCTCTCATTTGATCAGAAATATCTTCATGTGTGTCTGAAGATGAACGAAGGTCTTACAGGGGACGACATGAGGGAGAGGAATTAATTACACAACTTACATTTTTGGGTGAACTATCGCTTTAAGACACTCCTCATCGTGCAATGCTTTTATTTGCGAGAGTGACACGAAAAAAAGTAATCCTGCGAGTAATGCGAATGTTCGCGTCGCTTTTTGGTGTGCACACAACATAATTCCACAATACCAAGTGTGCCAGTGTGCCATTTGGGACAGGGCCTGGGTTGCCGGACTTCAAAACTTCTATTAGCCAAAACAAAAATATCAGAAATAAACCAGATCATCACAGAATTATTTTGCTTATGAAACCAGGGCTCCAGACTGCGACTAAATGGTGGCATTTTGCGACCTTTTGAATTCACCTCAGTATTAATAACATCGCTACTGCGAGACCTAGAGGAAGCGTTTGGTGCAGAATCCTCTGTTATAAACCACAGATCTCAGATCAGAGCTGATGTGGAGACCAGGAGAAACATTTAGAAACATTCAGGCCACAAATCAAAAATTCCCCATGGAGTTAATGTAGGAACACCCCATGGTATTGTGGAAGAAATGGTCTAATTACATTTTTACATGATTCATCTCAGGGTTCGTACAACCTTTTGAGAGTGAAATTCCAGCACTTTCAAGTGTTTCACACTTTTTCCAGCACTTCAAAGCTCTAAATATTATCCAATTTTAATATTATTTTTAGTGTGATGATTTGTAAAACTAAAAGTGTAAAGGTGCTGGCCACTTTATGGCAAAAAACTAAACAAAACACTATAACCAGTAGGTGGCGGCATAGGAGCTCTTATCAGACTTATTAGACATTTCCACTCCTTAATATATGGAGAAAAGTTGGAAGTCACAAAGTCTCATGAAAAACTAAAACTTTTCTTCAAACTGTGACTGGATTACACAGACAACAAGTAAAGAGTGCTCCTTTTAGTTCAGTTTGATACTATAGAAGAACAATAGTACATTTAATGAGAGTGGAATATTACAATTTTCCTTTTGTACATTACTGTTGTTAATTAAAAACAATTCTGCTTAACAATTTAAGCTGAGCGCTTCACTGTTAAATTTCCAATAAACAAACATGTACTATTATTAGTAACTACACTTATTAACAAAACAATGTAAAACAATAGTCATTTTATGATTAAATTAACCTTATGATAAATGTTCCTCCAGCGCTGGTGCCACTGCTCTCAAATGTTAGTCTGGAGCCTGTGTTATCAAAGTATTTATTTGTAAAACAGTGGAAATTTAGTAGATTTGGTTAGCATGTTGATTTACGGTGTGCGCCCCTAAAGTTTTCAGTTGGGGGCCACTGTGCTCCTGGTGAATAAAGTTAGTCTGGAGCCCTGGAAACGCAGATCTGGTTGCAAAAAGTATGCCATAAGACTTCTTTTTATTCAATAAAAGCAGATTAGAAGAAAACCATGTTTGAATTAAAGCTGCTAGCAGCGATGAAAGGGCCCTCGCACATGCACCGCCACCCGATGGCCTCAGGAAAACAGTGAATAGTGGGCGACATGCATTTAAGCGGGTCAATATAGGAGAAATATGGCAAACTCACTTCAATGTGCCACACTTCTTTCTGCCAGCAGGTCGCGCTTCGACTATAACTGAATATTGACCATGTAGAGTCTTCAGGTCAGGACTATTATCAAACGTGAAGTTTGAGGCAGATCGGACATTGTATACCTGAGTTACAACAACTTCCTGTTTAATGGCGTAAATCACATACAGTAGCACGTATCCACGTGTTGCAAGATTTATTGTGTTACTAGCATGTTTGGGATTTCATGGCATATTTAAAAGTGTTTCTGGGAATGAATTATAGTATAAAGCATGCCATTTCCTGTTGCCAGCAGGTGGCGCTATGACTAACTGAATATTGATATGTAGATGTGTTTAGGTCAGGACTCTTATCAAACATGTGAAGTTTGGGGCAGTTCGGACATTGTATGCCTGACTTACAACAGCTTCCTGTGTCATGGCGAAACATCAGACTTTGTCAGGCCACCACGGACACGCCCTTCAGGGAAAACTCAAGATCTTCACAATATAACATCACCAAGGCCTTTAGATTAGACTGACCAAATAGGATGTTGATTTGGTTACATCTCAATGAGGAGTTCATCAAAGTGTTAAACATGCCATTTCCTGTTGCCCACAGATGGCGCTATGACTGTCACTGAATATTGGCATGTTGATGTCTTTAGGCAAGGAATCTAATAAAACATGTGAAGTTTGGGGCAGATCGGACATTTGTATGTCCCAGTTACAACAACTTCCTGTTTCATGGCAAAACATCAGATTTTGCAAGGCCGCCACGGACACGCCCTTCAGTGAAAACTCAAGATCTTCGCAATTTAACGTTGCAAAGGCCTTTAAACTAGACTGACCAAATATGATATTGATCTGATTAAATCTCTATGCGGAGTTGGAAATGGGAAAATTTGCAACAATTTAGTAAAGAAAAATCTAAATATCTCACTTCCTGTTGGTTTTCAGATTTCGTACCAGGAGACTTTTTGGTAGGTATTGGGCTGTTACATGTGTATACCAAATTTCATACCTGTACGTGAAACATAGCGGGAGGGGCACTTAGTTGAAATGTTGTAGGTGGCGCTATGGAGCCATTTTGCCATGCCTAATTCTGAAACTTATATGTAGATGTCTTCAGGCCAGGACTCTTATCAAACATATGAAGTTTGTGGCAGGTTGGACATTGTATGCCTGACTTACAACAACTTCCTGTTTCATGGCAAAACATCAGATTTTGCGAGGCCGCCACAGACACGCCCTTCAGTGAAAACTCAAGATCTTCGCAATTTAACGTTGCAAAGGCCTTAAGATTAGACTGACCAAATATGATGTTGATCTGATAAAATCTCTATGCGGAGTTGATTAAAGTACAACATCTGGAAATGGGAAAATTTGCAACAATTTAGTAAAGAAAAATCAAAATATCTCACTTCCTGTTGGTTTTCAGATTATGTACCAGGAGACTTTTTTGTAGGTATTGGGCTGTTACATGTGTATACCGAATTTCATACCTGTACGTGAAACGTAGCGGGAGGGGCACTTAGTTGAAATGTTGTAGGTGGCGCTATGGAGCCATTTTGCCACGCCTAATTCTGAAACTCATATGCAGATGTCTTCAGGCCAGGACTCTTATCAAACATATGAAGTTTGTGGCAGGTTGGACATTGTATGTCTGACTTACAACAACTTCCTGTTTCATGGCAAAACATCAGATTTTGCGAGGCCACCACGGACACGCCCTTCAGGGAAAACTCAAGATCTTCACAATATAACATTACCAAGGCCTTTAGATTAGACTGACCAAATATGATGTTGATCTGATTAAATCTCTACACGGAGTTGATTAAAGTAGAACATCTGGAAATGGGAAAATTTACAACAATTTAGTAAAGAAAAATCTAAATATCTCACTTCCTGTTGGTTTTCAGATTTCGTACCAAGAGACTTTTTTGTAGGTATTGGGCTGTTACATATGTCTACCAAATTTCATACCTGTACGTGAAACGTAGCGGGAGGGGCACTTAGTTGAAATGTTGTAGGTGGCGCTATGGAGCCATTTTGCTACGCCTAATTCTGAAACTCATATGCAGATGTCTTCAGGCCAGGACTCTTATCAAACATATGAAGTTTGTGGCAGGTTGGACATTGTATGCCTGACTTACAACAACTTCCTGTTTCATGGCAAAACATCAGATTTTGCGAGGCCACCACGGACACGCCCTTCAGGGAAAACTCAAGATCTTCACAATATAACATTACCAAGGCCTTTAGATTAGACTGACCAAATATGATGTTGATCTGATTAAATCTCTACACGGAGTTGATTAAAGTAGAACATCTGGAAATGGGAAAATTTACAACAATTTAGTAAAGAAAAATCTAAATATCTCACTTCCTGTTGGTTTTCAGATTTCGTACCAAGAGACTTTTTTGTAGGTATTGGGCTGTTACATATGTCTACCAAATTTCATACCTGTACGTGAAACGTAGCGGGAGGGGCACTTAGTTGAAATGTTGTAGGTGGCGCTATGGAGCCATTTTGCTACGCCTAATTCTGAAACTCATGTAGATGTCTTCAGGCTAGGACTCTTATCAAACATATGAAGTTTGTGGCAGGTTGGACATTGTATGCCTGACTTACAACAGCTTCCTGTGTCATGGCGAAACATCAGACTTTGTCAGGCCGCCACGGACACGCCCTTCAGTGAAAACTCAAGATCTTCACAATATAACATCACCAAGGCCTTTAGATTAGACTGACCAAATATGATGTTGATCTGGTTACATCTCAATGAGGAGTTCATCACAGCGTAAAACATGCCATTTCCTGTTGCCCACAGGTGGCGCTATGACTGTCACTGAATATTGGCATGTTGATGTCTTCAGGCAAGGACTCTAATAAAACATGTGAAGTTTGTGGCAGATCAGACATTGTATGTCCGAGTTACAACAACTTCCTTTTTCATGGCGAAACATCAGATTTGGCGAGACCGCCACGGACACGCCCTTCAGGGAAAACTCAAGATCTTCGCAATTTAACGTCGCAAAGGCCTTTAGATTAGACTGACCAAATATGATGTTGATCTGATTAAATCTCTAGGAGGAGTTCGTTAAAGTACAACGTCTGGAAATGGCACATTTTGCAACAAAAAATTAAAAATATCTGACTTCCTGTTGGTTTTCAGATTTTGCACGTAGAGACTTTTTTGTAGGTATTGGGCTGTTACATGTGCATACCAAATTTCATAGCTGTACGTGAAACGTAGCGGGAGGGGCACTACGTTAGGTGGCGCTGTCGAGCCATTTTGCCACGCCTAATTCTGAATACCATAACAGACGTAAATTTTCGCCAATTTGGACGAGTTTTGAAAGTTTTGTGAGTTTTCGAGCGTGTTTAGGCCCCCAAAAAAGCGATTCATTCGGGAGAAGAAGAAGAAGAAGAAGAAGAAGAATAATAATAATTAAAGCTGCTAGCAGCGATGAAAGGGCCCTCGCACATGCACCGCTTCCCGGTGGCCTCAGGAAAACAGTGAATAGTGGGCGACATGCATTTAAGCGGGTAAATATAGGAGAAATATGGCAAACTCACTTCAATGTGCCACACTTCCATCTGCCAGCAGGTGGCGCTTCGACTATAACTGAATATTGCCATGTATAGTCTTCAGGTCAGGACTATTATCAAACATGTGAAGTTTGAGGCAGATCGGACATTGTATACCTGAGTTACAACAACTTCCTGTTTAATGGCGTAAATCACATACAGTAACAAGTATCCACGTGTTGCAAGACTTATTATGTTTCTAGCATGTTTGGGATTTCATGGCATATTTAAACGTTTTTCTGGGAGTGAATTATAGTATAAAGCATCTCATTTCCTTTTGCCAGCAGGTGGCCCTATGACTAACTGAATATTGGCATGTAGATGGGTTTAGGTCAGGACTCTTATCAAACATGTGAAGTTTGGGGCAGATCGGACATTGTATGCCTGACTTACTACAGCTTTCTGTGTCATGGCGAAACATCATAATTTGTCAGGCCACCACGGACACGCCCTTCAGGGAAAACTCAAGATCTTCACAATATAACATCACCGAGGCCTTTAGATTAGACTGACCAAATAGGATGTTGATTTGGTTACATCTCAATGAAGAGTTAATCACAGTGTTAAACATGCCATTTCCTGTTGCCCACAGGGGGTGCTATGACTGTCACTGAATATTGGCATGTTGATGTCTTCAGGCAAGGACTCTAATAAAACATGTGAAGTTTGGGGCAGATCAGACATTGTATGTCCGAGTTACAACAATGTCCTGTTTCATGGCAAAACAACGAAATTTCTGAGGCCGCCACGGACACGCCCTTCAGTGAAAACTGAAGATCGTCGCAATTTAACGTTGCAAAGGGCTTTAGATTAGACTGACCAAATATGATGTTGATCTGATAAAATCTCTATGCGGAGTTGATTAAAGTACAACATCTGGAAATGGGAAAATTTGCAACTATTTAGTAAAGAAAAATCAAAACATCTCACTTCCTGTTGGTTTTCAGATTATGTACCAGGAGACTTTTTTGTAGGTATTGGGCTGTTACATGTGTATACCGAATTTCATACCTGTACGTGAAACGTAGCGGGAGGGGCACTTAGTTGAAATGTTGTAGGTGGCGCTATGGAGCCATTTTGCCACGCCTAATTCTGAAACTCA
Organism: Gobio occitaniae; assembly: GCA_033150135.1. NCBI lineage: Eukaryota > Metazoa > Chordata > Actinopteri > Cypriniformes > Gobionidae > Gobio > Gobio occitaniae. The sequence goes on from JARQWZ010001324.1 coordinate 48,693, forward strand.
TATGCAGATGTCTTCAGGCCAGGACTCTTATCAAACATATGAAGTTTGTGGCAGGTTGGACATTGTATGTCTGACTTACAACAACTTCCTGTTTCATGGCAAAACATCAGATTTTGCGAGGCCGCCACGGACACGCCCTTCAGGGAAAACTCAAGATCTTCACAATATAACATTACCAAGGCCTTTAGATTAGACTGACCAAATATGATGTTGATCTGATTAAATCTCTACGCGGAGTTGATTAAAGTAGAACATCTGGAAATGGGAAAATTTACAACAATTTAGTAAAGAAAAATCAAAATATCTCACTTCCTGTTGGTTTTCAGATTTCGTACCAAGAGACTTTTTTGTAGGTATTGGGCTGTTACATATGTCTACCAAATTTCATACCTGTACGTGAAACGTAGCGGGAGGGGCACTTAGTTGAAATGTTGTAGGTGGCGCTATGGAGCCATTTTGCCACGCCTAATTCTGAAACTCATGTAGATGTCTTCAGGCCAGGACTCTTATCAAACATATGAAGTTTGTGGCAGGTCGGACATTGTATGCCTGACTTACAACAGCTTCCTGTGTCATGGCGAAACATCAGACTTTGTCAGGCCGCCACGGACACGCCCTTCAGGGAAAACTCAAGATCTTCACAATATAACATCACCAAGGCCTTTAGATTAGACTGACCAAATATGATGTTGATCTGGTTACATCTCAATGAGGAGTTCATCACAGCGTAAAACATGCCATTTCCTGTTGCCCACAGGTGGCGCTATGACTGTCACTGAATATTGGCATGTTGATGTCTTCAGGCAAAGACTCTAATAAAACATGTGAAGTTTGTGGCAGATCAGACATTGTATGTCCGAGTTACAACAACTTCCTGTTTCATGGCGAAACATCAGATTTTGCAAGGCCGCCACGGACACACCCTTCAGGGAAAACTCAAGATCTTCGCAATTTAACGTCGCAAAGGCCTTTAGATTAGACTGACCAAATATGATGTTGATCTGATTAAATCTCTAGGAGGAGTTCGTTAAAGTACAACGTCTGGAAATGGCACATTTTGCAACAAAAAATTAAAAATATCTGACTTCCTGTTGGTTTTCAGATTTTGCACGTAGAGACTTTTTTGTAGGTATTGGGCTGTTACATGTGTATACCGAATTTCATAGCTGTACGTGAAACGTAGCGGGAGGGGCACTACGTTAGGTGGCGCTGTCGAGCCATTTTGCCACGCCTAATTCTGAATACCATAACAGACGTAAATTTTCGCCAATTTGGACGAGTTTTGAAAGTTTTGTGAGTTTTCGAGCGTGTTTAGGCCCCCAAAAAAGCGATTCATTCGGGAGAAGAAGAAGAAGAATAATAATAATTAAAGCTGCGAGCAGCGATGACGGGCCCAAGCCGGTGGCACCGCCACGCCGGTGGCATCAGCATAACTGTGCACGGCAGGCAATATGCATTTAAACAGGATAATTTTTTTAAATCGCTCGAATATGTCACATTTACCGCAGCAGCTGGTGCCACTATCACCACAAGCCACACCCATGATGTCATTTAAATGTAGATGATTTTTAATGTCATGGGATGAAATAGATATCTTTCAAATATGTGAAAAGTTATCTTTTCCTGCTCAAAATGTTATAAGTCCAGAAGGCCAGTATTTAATTCAAGGTATTTGTATAGTTCTTTTTTTACTTATTCACAAGTGATAGTTATTTGTGATAGTCTATGATATGAAAGGGGTAAATTATCATCATCAAGAGAGAAAGGCACACACACAAACTCACAGGGTGAGAGAGAGACCCCACACACACACACACACCCAGGGTGAGCCTGAGAGTGAGGGGGGAGGGGAAGGACTGAGAGAGGGGCAATCTGCACATTGAACAAGATTCACAAGATTTTAACAACAAAAATAAATAAAATCTAAATGGTGGGAGAAAGTTTTTTTTACTTCAATCTCTGAAAACATTATTTTGAATATATTTGAAATCACAGATGTTGGGTGATGAGAATTGTAACTCAAATATAATTTAGAAAACTAGTCCTGTCTGAATAGTGATATGTCAGTGAGATCAGCTCGGGCGCGCACACCGTCTATGGGTGATGTCACGTATTTTGCGAAATGCGCAGTTAGGTGATGTGTCGCCCTCCACACGTTGCGAAACAGACTCCGAAATGGGGAAATGTAAATTTGCGGACTCCTGGTTGGAGTAGGATGAGTTTAAACAATGACCGCAGGGTTTTTCTATGGTTTTTCCTGCATAGCGACCGCCTCCGTCACATTTCGTGCCACCTCCGTCTGTCGACAAAACTCAAGACAGGCAGTCACTTGCTCAGATTAGGCATGTCGTGGTAATTAAATAATCATCAGAAATATATATTGTCACATGATCTTTCAGCAATCATTATTAGTATTTTATGATTTGCTAGTACAAAGTCATCTAAAGCCATTCCATAGCTGTCTGAATGTCTTTCCTCCGCTGTAGCTGTCCATCATTCTCCGTTCAGCATTCAAACTGCGCATCGTGTTTGGTTACAGTCAGTCAGCTGCTCGGTAAAGCTCACTCCAAGATGATATATTCCCGTTATAATACTTGATATGCAGATAAAATAATTTATCTTCCTGGAGTTTATCTAGCGGTTTCTGAACGATGTTGTGCTCCCTACCCGGGTGACAACACAAGGCATCACACGCACAATAACCGGAATTTAAAACTGTGAAGAAACTAATAATCAGTGACCTTTTGGACCGATATACATAGTAGACTAGGATTTGTGCGCTCAACGCTCATCGTCTCTTTATGCCGTGAACTTTTTAATGTGCACTCGCGGTGCACTGCGCCCTCTGACTCCATGTTGCTTTAAGCGCATCATTCTGCACCCGGGATGCGCATAAGCGCATTGTGCCACGCTTTCATATATTTTCATAGTTTTGTGCACTTAAAGATGATTAAAAAAAATCTTGTTCTCACGTATCTATCATATATTTGTTGCCCCTTTACAGAGCTGCACATTACGTTTACAATAAACTATAAATCTTGAAATGTTATATTATTTGTGTAGGCCCATATAATTATTTACATTCATATATAAATTAAATATAAATTGTTTTTTTTATAAATGTATTTAATAAGAACACAAAGTAATTTGTACCTTTTCATTAACATTTTTAGATTTTATAAAATTAGTCCAGAGATGTTTTTTCAAGAATTACTTTTTGTAATTGCAAATTTTTTTAACTATCCACTCACCTAATTTAATATATATTTTTGTTATAGCTTATGATTATATATTTTTATTTTATTGCTCAACAGTAGTTCTCATCGCCGATGAGGTCTTTAAATATTTTGAGAAGGTCTTAAAAAAGTCTTAAAAAGGTATTAAAATTAAATTCAAATTTACTTCAGGATTCCTGCATATACCCTGCATATGCATCATATGTGATCTTGGCAAACACAGCACATGACATTTTTATTTAAAATTAGAAAGTTTTAAATTAGTTAAATTAGATTAGTTAAATTAGAAAGTTGTCCGGCTCGAAGAGAACAATATACGTACGGGGACACATGAAATGCCTACAAATGTATGTCCTCAGAAATCACAGAAGGGACACTGACAGACACACACACACACACACACACACACACACACACACACACACACTAGTGCTGGGCGGTATGACCAAAAATGTATATCACGGTATTTTTCTAAATTATATCGGTTTCACGGTATATGACGGTATTTTTTCCCCTATGCATGACAGGGTGTTAATCACATTTTCTCCTGAGTGAGAGAGGAAATACTGCAGGATATTGACTAGAATACCCTGTTTTACTGTCATGACGTGTGAATATTGTAGAAAAAATCCACACTAGAGTTAATAGGTCTACTGGTTTACAAAATGATGCTGTGGAGAGACAACAACCAATAAAACACAGACATGCAACACGCTCAGAATCATACTTACAGACACCTGAATATTAAAAGTTGAGTTGAGGGCACCTTAAGCATTTTAAAAATCTAATCCTATAACAACAAACTGCCAAAACGAGGAGAAACGCGGATATTTGCAATACATTTAAGAGGACTCTCTGAACGAATGACACACATCAGTTTAACACAGAAAGAATAAAGCAGTTACTTTTTGGCCCATTCTTCTTTGAATTGTCAGTTTATTTATTAACTTAACGTACATCATTGTCTTTTGTGTAGCAGAATAATCCATCGTGTCAGCGCATTCGTGATCAGACATAGGTTATCAGTGTAATCAGTGCATACATTTCATTTTAATAAGACGTGATGAAATATGCGCGCATACACACTTCTAGTTCATGTCTAGAGCACTAGAGTTTATGAAATATGTCCATAAAAAATTTAAACGCGCTCGCTCCGGTCTATATCAGTGCTATATGACCCATGTGGTGAGCGTTGTTAAACTCATCGCAGCGTTCCGTGCAGAAACCGCTCTCTCTCGCGCGCCGCGTGTAGTTTGAATTCTCAACTATAATCAAGGGCTGAATCCGACATCGCTCCCATAACCTCAAATATAGCATTATTTGGAGGGCACAGCGCTTTTTAGTGGTGTCTGAAACCCTAGTGGACGTTATTGAGTGCATTCATTCTATCCCATTGCACCTCAATAACGAGTGTACAGCCAATGTACACACAACGGTTGTCCGACTTCACGCACGTTTTCATTCACTCCTTCAAATAAAGTGATAACGTAGGGAATAGTGAATGAGAGTATAGGATACAGCCATAGGCTGTGCTGTAATGCGATCTCAACTGTGCTCTGACTGCTCTTACTACAGTGCATCAATGAAATGGGTCCCCTCTCAAACAATGACGCGCTGCGCCGCGTTCCGAACGTTGTTTAAGCGACATATACCGGTATTGCGGTATCATCAAAATTCATATCATAAAAAAAATAAATACCGGTATTCGGTATGAACCGGTATACCGCCCAGCACTAACACACACACACACACACACACACACACACACACACACACACACACACACACACACACACACACACACACAGCATACCGCAGCATAGCCATACAGTTTAAGTTCACCCACACTTTATATTAATAAAAAGGTTTACAGTGCAAACTGTTGTTGCATATACTGTGCATAAAATTTGAAAACATTTGCAAAAAACACCACTGTATCATTATTTTTTTTTTAAACCTTTAAGTAACCATTTTTTAAACATCTATAAACATTACATTTACATAGATAGACGGACCAGATATTCCTAACACTTTGGGAATACTTAAGGGTTACTAGTTGTTTTGTAAACTGTCTATAAACATTATCTGGATGGTTATTGTAAAGTTGCAACCGATGACTATAATACCTTGTTAAATAGTTTAATAAACAGTACCAGTAAAACGTGGGCAGTACCAGTAAAACATGTAAACAGTACCAGTCAAACATGTGGGTTGTCCTGATACTGTACTTCAAAATGTAATAGTGTAAAAATTGCCACAGAATAAAGTAATTGTTCAAGATCTATTGGTAACTCATAAAAATAATGTCATATTTGCATAAACTGTCACTACCGTATATATCCCGACACTAGCACATTAAGATAAGCTATGAAAAAAATAATGTTCCTCTGCCTCTTTCTGGTTAAATAATGTTTATAATAATTGTTAATATAGCATGCTATATTAACTATTCCAGGTTATTTATGCATAGCGTAAATAATAGTTAGTATAGCATGCTATGCCACTTTCATCAAAACCTATTACAAAGCTATAGCAATCTCATGTCATTCCGTCTGTTCGAAAAAAAAAGTTGCACTAACTGTTCGTTACAAGCAGCATTTGCCGTCAGGCAGGTAACATAGCTAACATAAACATATTTTTGCTAGCCTACCTGCTGCAAACTTACACTTTTTTTGTACAAGACAAGTAGAGCTATTTTATCCAGTGTAATTTATCACATACCACTATCTTGTTTTTTCTTATCCTCCTCTTCCTTTCTCTTTTTTCTTTTCTGGCTTCCTGAAGCATAAAATTCCGCTTCAAATCCGAAGATTTTGTATTTTGCCGGCAGCAGAGATCGCGTGGTTGGCTGGCTGCTGTCAGCGACTTCTGAGAGGGGCCCCTTAAGGGGGATCCCGATAACAGTGTCATTGCACTTTACTGCATTGACTATCAATGGGGCGCTCACACAGTTTGTCGTTTCATTTTATTCTTAACCTGTCGCTGTCTTGGGGCCCCAGGCCAGCTCGAGGCCCCAAGCAATTGCTTGGTTTGCCTGCCTTGTCGCGACGGGCCTGCACACACACACACACACACACACACACACACACACACACACACACAGGCAGAGAGGCATGCTTAAGCTGCCAACCCCCACCCCCCTTCAAACACACACACACACACACACACATACACACAGGCTTGCTTTAGTTGCTAACCCCCAACCCCCCTTCAAAAGGAAGGCAGAGGACATTGCATAGACTTAATGGTTTTTATACTGTACAAACTGTACATTCTATCCCCCTACACTACCCCTACTCCTAAACCTACCATCACAGAAAACATTCTGCATTTTTACATTTTGAATAAAACATTGTTTAGAATGTTTTTAAAGCTAGACAGTGAATTAAAGCACTTTTGAAAGTGACACACTTCCTGCTGCCATTTGGTGGCCTGGCCACACACACACACACACACACACACACACACACACACACACACACACACACACACACACACACACACACACACACACACACAGACAAACCCCTTAGAGAGAAAGAGAGATGGAATTTTTTTTTATCCTGCTTCAAAACTAATACAATGCTGCCATCTTGTGTTCATTGAGGGGAGAGCAGCACACACACACAGAGAATTGATTATTTAAAAAAATATTTAAAATAAATAAATATATTGATCTGAAAAATAGTATAGTCCTTTTAAATTAATCCAAGTTCAATTACCGAACATACGATCTTAATTTAATTTAAATCAAAATATTATTTTACAAGATATGAGACAATTTCTGTTCCCCTTTTTTTGTCCTTATTTAATCCCTCGCCATGGCAACACCGTTTGAGATATCCAATATCCGTTCGCATTTTAGCATCTTCCGTATCTTTGTTTCATGTTGACCGAGTTTGGTGGAGATTGAATAAATCGCCTACGAGGAGAACGTAAAAACTCAGACCCTGAATTATGAAAATATTCACCTTCAAACCAAAATATCTGACTTCCTGTTGGTCGGAGCTAATGACTGTAAATTAGAAAGTTGTCCGGCTCGAAGAGAACAATATATGTACTGAGTTTGGTGACTGAAGATAAAACTAACCCCCCCACTTTTATCAAAAGGTGGCGCTAGAGAGCCCCTCATCCCCGCCCGTTTCTGAGGCTTTGCCAGTGTGTACTGACTGACATCTCTGATGTGTGTGTTGAGTTTCAAGCAGTTTCAAGCAATTTCAAGCATGCTAAGAGCCTCAGAACAGCCAAAAGATTATTAAACTTTGACACGTTGCCATGGCAACAGTATTTGAAATTTCAGGAATCCATTTCATAAGTCTCTATCTGTCATGTTTTCACATTATACTGATGAAGTTTGAAATAAATCGGGTCAAAATAAGATGGTGATTCAAAGCATTTTTGAAAGTGACACACTTCCTGCTGCCAGTTGGTGGCGCTATAACTTTGACTCACAAAAGTCATATCCATGTGATCGGCTTCTTACAACGAACACACAGCTGAAGTTTCATCCAAATCAGTCAATGTTTGCACAAGTTATAACACACTTCCTGTTTCCCTTTTCTCGCCATAAATTCGTTGCTTCGCCACGGCCAAACCATTTGAGATATCAAAAATCCGCTCGCAATTTAGCATCCTGAATATGTTCACTTGATGCTGACCGAGTTTGGCAATGATCGAAACAATGGCCTCGGAGGAGTATATTAAATTCCAGAGCATGCGTTTTCCGAACAACCCATAATAGCTCACTTCCTGTAGGGCTGACGCATAACTTAGAGCACGAAAGTTGTTTGGCCCAATGAGGTCTATATGTGTACCGAGTTTCATACATGTACGTGCAAGTGTGTTTGATACATGGACCAAGTTTCTAAACGCATTCTAGGGGGCGCTGTCGAGCCCCCCTGCCACGCCCGGGTACCAGCTTCAGCCCGGCCCTGATGGCCGCGCATTCCGATGTGTGTGCAAAGTTTCAAGAGTTTTTGAGCATGGTAAGGGCCCCAAAAGTGCCCGAGAAGTCGATAAAATAATAATAATAATAATAATAAGAAACAGAGGAAGAACAATAGGGCTCTGCGCCCTTTCAGGGCTTGGGCCCTAATAATAAACTTTCGAAATCCAATAGGGTCCTCACACCATCGGTGCTCGGGCCCTAATTAAAGCTGCGAGCAGCGATGACGGGCTCAAGCCGGTGGCACCGCCACGCCGGTGGCATCAGCTTAACTGTGAACTGCAGGCAATAGGCATTTAAAATGGGAAAACATAAAAGGACTATGTCAAAGTCATCTGAATTCACCACATTAACTGCAGCCATGGGCGTCGGAAGCAAAAAAAATGTGGGTGGGTCCTCAGAAATGTTTTAATGGAGTAGATGCCAATTACATTAAGTACAAATATACCGCTTTGCTTGCTAAACATATAGTTCGGAAAGACAAAATTACGGAAATCGCCATGTCATTGAGAGCGGCAGTAGTGTAGGGGTAAGACGCACGGCATCTAGTTTTGACACAAATCGACCCGCGGTTCGAGTCCGCCTTTCGCCGAGCTCAATCTTCTCCCTTTTCCCATCACATATCAGATCGGAAAGGCATCTATTTTCAATAAAAATGAAGAAAATATTAGAAAAGTGGAAATAAAGCATCTAACATGTGTTTAATAATAAGTGTTTATCGATTAGGGGTAGGTAAACACACATGTGCTGAATGTTAGAGACGATAAAAGTGAGTGGGTCCAATATCATTGATCGTAAAAAGTGGGTGGGTCTTGTCCCACCCACATACAATGGTTCCGACGCCCATGACTGCAGCAGTTGGTGCTGCTATGACCACAAACCACAACAGCCACATCTATGAGATCAATTAAATTTATATGAATTTCATGTCAGATTATGTCAAAGGTCAAATTGGAATGAGTTCAGAATACCATTCGAATGCTGATGTTGTTTTATTCTAACACTTCTCTTCATGTGTTTTTGAGCTACCTTAGCTACCGTTTGTGCACCAATCTTATGCACCATAAAACATGCTTTCATTTCAATATGGGTGGTCCAATACATTTTTTTAAATAAAAAATGTATAAATGGAGCCAAATCACAGAAACTGCAAAGATGATTTTAATATCAGTGTCAGGTAAGAGTAAGATGCGTGTCTACATTTATTGTAAGTTTATTATAAATAGCCACTTTTATAAAATCATGTGAAATTTATGTTTTAATACATTTATATTATATCAGTAAATAATTAATTTAAAGACATGTGCATCATACGTGATCTTGGCAAACACATTACATGACGTTTTTATTTCAAGTGATAGTTATTTGTGATAGCCTATATGAAAGGGTTAAATTATGATCATCAAGAGAGAAAGTCTCACACACACACACACACACACACACACACACACACACACACACACACACACACACACACACACACACACACACACACACACACACACACACATGAGAGAGTGAGGGGGAGGGGAAGGACTGAGAGAAAGGCACACACACACACACACACACACACACACACACACACACGTGCTCTTCTGCCCCGTAACATCAGACAAAATTCACGTTACCTGGATCTTAAACAACACCTTGATAAAAGCATAAAAGTTTATGTGCTCAATACTACATTTAAATGTTGATGTAATGTAATACCCATGTCATTATACAAATTTGTGTCCCTAATAAATCACATAAACAAGCACACACACACACACACACACACACACACACACACACACACACACACACACACACAGAAAGAGAGTTTAAAAAATAACACAACACTGCCACCCTTTAGTGAGGGGAGGGCAGACAGAGAATAAATATTCAGAAGAAATATATTAAATAAAATAAATATATTGATCTGAAAAATAGTATGATTATTTTAAAGCTATTTGGTTACATTTTAATAAAACATTGTTTAAGTATGTTTTTAAACACACACACATACACGTTGTAATACCAGTGTAATACCCATGTCATTATACAAATTTGTGTCCTCATAAATCACATAAACAAGATAGAGAGAGAGAGAGAAACAAGTTTTTTTTTATCCTGCTTCAAAACTAATACAATGCTGCCATCTTGTGTTCATTGAGGGGAGAGCAGCACACAGACACAGAAAATATTATTCACAGAAATATTTTAAATAAATAAATATATTCATCTGAAAAATAGTACAGTCATTTTAAATTAATCTAAGTTCAATTACCAAACATACAATCTTAATTTAATTGAAATCAAAATATGATTTTACAAGATATGAGACAATTTCTGTTCCCCTTATTTTGTCCTTATTTAATCCCTCGCCATGGCAACACCGTTTGAGATATCCAATATTCGTTCGCATTTTAGCATCTTCCATATCTTTGTTTCATGTTGACCGAGTTTGGTGGAGATTGAATAAATCGCCTACGAGGAGAACGTAAAAACTCAGACCCTGAATTATATAAATTTTCACCTTCAAACCAAAATATCTGACTTCCTGTTGGTCGGAGCTAATGACTGTAAATTAGAAAGTTGTCCGGCTCGAAGAGAACAATATATGTACCGAGTTTGGTGACTGAAGATAAAACTAACCCCCCCACTTTTGTCAAAAGGTGGCGCTATAGAGCCCCTCACCCCCACCCGTTTCTGAGGCTTTGCCCATGTGTACTGACTAACATCTCTGATGTGTGTGTTAAGTTTCATGCAATTTCAAGCATGCTAAGAGTCTCAAAAACAGCCAAAGACATTATTAAACTTTGACACGTTGCCATGGCAACAGTATTGGAAATTTCAGAAATCCATTCATATGTCTATATCTGCCATGTTTTCACATTATACTGATGAAGTTTGAAGTCAATCGGGTCAAAATAAGACAGTGATTTAAAGGTTTTTTAAAAAAAAGTGACACACTTCCTGCTGCCAGTTGGTGGCGCTATAACTTTGACTCACAAACGTCATATCCTTGCGATCGGCTTCCTACAACAAACACACAGCTGAAGTTTCATCCAAATCAGTCAATGTTTGCACAAGTTATAACACACTTCCTGTTTACCTTTTCTCGCCATAAATTCGTTGCTTCGCCACGGCCAAACCGATTGAGATATCAAAAATCCGCTCGCAATTTAGCATCCTGAATATCTTGTTTTAATGCTGACCGAGTTTGGTGCCGATCGAAACAATGGCCTCGGAGGAGTATATTAAATTCCAGAGCATGCGTTTTCCGAACAACCCATAATAGCTCACTTCCTGTTGGGCTGACGCATAACTTAGAGCACGAAAGTTGTTCGCCCCGATGAGATCTATATGTGTACCGAGTTTCATACATATACGTGCAAGTGTGTTTGATATATAGACCAAATTTTAATAGGGGGCGCTGTTGAGCCCCCCCTGCCACGCCCGGGTATCAGCTTCAGCCCGGCCCTGATGGCCGCAGATTCTGACGTATCTGCAAAGTTTCAAGAGTTTTTGAGCATGGTAAGGGCCCCAAAAGTGCCCATTTAGTCGATAAAAAAAAAAATAATAATAATTAAAGCTGCGAGCAGCGATGACGGGCCCAAGCCGGTGGCACCGCCACGCCGGTGGCATCAGCTTAACTGTGCACGGCAGGCAATATGCATTTAAACAGGAGAATATTCTAGAATCGCTCGAATATGCCACATTTACCGAATCAACTGGTGCCACTATCACCACAAGCCACACCCATGATGTAATTTAAATCTAGATTAATTTTAATGTCATAGTATAAAATAAATAAAAGTTATATTTTCCTGCTCAAAATTTTGTAAGTCCAGAAGGCCAGTATTTAATTCAAGGTGTTTGTCATTTTTTTACTTATTCACACTAAAGTGATAGCTTTCGTCTATGATACGAAAGGGGTAAATTATCATTCCGAGAGAGAAAGGCACACACACAAACTCACAGGGTGAGAGAGACACCCCCCCCCCCCCCACACACAACACACACACACACACGTGCACGCACACACTCAAACACACACACACCCAGGGTGAGCCTGAGAGTGAGGGGGGAGGGGAAGGACTGAGAGAGAGGCACTCTGCACATTGAACAAGATTCAAAAGATTTTAACAACAAAAAGAAATAAAATCTAAATGGTGGGAGAAAGTTTTTTTTATTTCACTCTCTGAAAAAAATATGTTGAATATATTTGAAATCAATATGTGTGGTCCAATATAAAAAATAAATAGAGAAAGTCACACACACACACACACACACACACACACACACAAACACACACACACACACACACACACACACACACACACACACACACACACACACACACACACACACACACACACACACACACACACACACACACACAATGATAGAGGGAGAGTGAGGGGGGAGGGGAAGGACTGAGAGAAAGGCACACACACATACTCACAGGGTGAGAGAGACCCCCCCCCCCCCCCTCCACACACACACACAGAGAGAGTGATAGAGAGGGGGAAGGGGAAAGACAGGCAGAGGGCATTCCATAGACTTAATGGTTTTTATACTGTACAAACTGTAAATTCTATCCCCCTACACTACCCCTAAGCCTACATATCGCACACACACACACACACACACACACACACACACAACCCCTAAACCTACCATCACAGAAAACATTCTGCATTTTTACATTTTTATTAAAACATTGTTTAGTATGCTTTTAAAGCTATTTTGATTTACGGGGACACATGAAATGTCTTCATAAACCATGATTATGTTGTAATAAACACCCCTCCAACACACCCATTTCTGAGGCTTTGCCCATTTCCACTGACTGACATCTCTGATGTGTGTGTTGAGTTTCAAGCAATTTCAAGCATGCTAAGAGCCTCAAAAACAGCCAAAAGATGATTAAACTTTGACACACTGCCATGGCAACAGTATGTAAAATATCAGGAATCCATTCGTATGTCTACATCTGCCATGTTTTGTCATTATACTGATGAAGTTTGAAGTAAATCGGGTGAAGACAAGACAGAGATTTAGCATTTTTGAAAGTGACACACTTCCTGCTGCCAGTTGGTGGACACACAAACACACACACACACACACACACACGTTTGTTTTTGTGAAATGTGAGGACATTCCATAGGCGTAATGGTTTTTATACCGTACAAACCGTATTTTCTATCCCCTTAAGGCCTGTACACACCGGGACGAATATCGCGCGCGCTTATCGCTAGCGTTTTTCGTGCCGTTTTTCGGCGCGTCTTGAGTGTTCACACCCAAGCGATTTTCACTGGCGCTGCGCCGAGTGAACGTGCACATTCAGTCGATGCGCTCCCATTACACAAGATGGTGCTGCGGCACTTTAAGCCTCTGATACTCGCTTGTCACACAGAAGGAGAAGAGAGACAGTATTTACGTGCTTGCCAAAACCATAGACATATTATGTATATGGACAAAACCATTCACACACTTTTTGCTAACTGGCAAGCAGCATTAGCAGTTCATCTTCTTCTTTGTCTACTTACTACTTCTTCGTCGTATCAATGTGTGCTCGGCAAGACCGTTTTGTGATCGAGCGCCACCAAGTCATGTTTTACTGTCACTTCAGCAGCTCCAGGCACGTGAACAAAAGCGCCGATCTCATTGGTCGGACAGTTTTTTACGCGCCGCGTCAAAATAAAAAAACGAACCCGAGGCGTTTTTTAAAAAATGACGCTTTTACGCCTGGCGTTTTGCGCGTCGGTGTGAACACTCATATTGGCGCCCATTGTTTAGTCACGAGGCGTTAAACGTCGGCGATAAACGCGTGCGAAAATCGTCCCGGTGTGAACAGGCCTTTACACTGCCCCTAAACCTACCCATCACACACACACACACACACACACACACACACACACACACACACACACACACACACACAGAGACACACAGACACACAAACCTCTTAAAGCTATTTCATTTATGGGACACAGGAAATATTCTCATAAACCATGTTTACATTGTAATTTGTAGTATATTTTTAAAGCTACTTGGTTACATTTTAATAATACATTATTTAGTATGTTTTTAAAGATATTTTTATTATGTGGACACATGAAATGTCCTCATTAACCACTACGTTGTAATAACAGTGTAATACCCATGTCATTATACAAATTTGTGTCCCTAATAAATCACATAAACAAGCACACACACACACACACACACACACACACACACACACACACACACGGAGAGAGAGAGTTTGAAAAATAACAACACTGCTACCTTTTAGTGAGGGGAGGGCAGACAGAGAATAAATATTCAGAAGAAATATATTAAATAAAATAAATATATTGATCTGAAAAATAGTATGATTATTTTAAAGCTATTTGGTTACATTTGAATAAAACATTGTTTTAGTATGTTTTTAAACACACACACATACACGTTGTAATACCAGTGTAATACCCATGTCATTATACAAATTTGTGTCCTCATAAATCACAAACAAGAGAGAGAGAGAGAGAAACAAGTTTTTTTTTATCCTGCTTCAAAACTAATACAATGCTGCCATCTTGTGTTCATTGAGGGGAGAGCAGCACACACACAGACACAGAGAATTTCTGTTCCCCTTTTTTGTCCTTATTTAATCCCTTGCCATGGAAACACCGTTTGAGATATCCAATATCCGTTCACATTTTAGCATCTTCAGTATCTTTGTTTCATGTTGACCGAGTTTGGTGGAGATTGAATAAATCACCTACGAGGAGAACGTAAAAACTCAGACCCCGATTTAACCAAAAATTCCCCTTCAAACCAAAATATCTGACTTCCTGTTGGTCGGAGCTAATGACTGTAAATTAGAAAGTTGTCCGGCTCGATGAGGTCAATATATATACTGAGTTTGGTGATTGTAGATGAAACGAAGCCCTTCACTTTTGTCAAAAGGTGGCGCTAGAGAGCCCCTCATCCCCGCCCGTTTCTGAGGCTTTGCCCATGTGTACTGACTGACATCTCTGATGTGTGTGTTGAGTTTCAAGCAGTTTCAAGCAATTTCAAGCATGCTAAGAGCCTCAGAACAGCCAAAAGATTATTAAACTTTGACACATTGCCATGGCAACAGTATTTGAAATTTCAGGAATCCATTTCATACGTCTCTATCTGTCATGTTTTCACATTATACTGATGAAGTTTGGAATAAATCAGGTGAAAATAAGATGGTGATTCAAAGCATTTTTGAAAGTGACACACTTCCTGCTGCCAGTTGGTGGCGCTATAACTTTGACTCACAAAAGTCATATCCATGTGATCGGCCTTTTACAACGAACACACAGCTGAAGTTTCATCCAAACCAGTCAATGTTTGCACAAGTTAAAACACACTTCCTGTTTCCCTTTTCTCGCCATAAATTCGTTGCTTCGCCACGGCCAGACTTTTCGAGATATCAAAAATCCGCTCGCAATTTAGCATCCTGAATATGTTCACTTAATGCTGACCGAGTTTGGCAATGATCGAAACAATGGCCTCGGAGGAGTATATTAAATTCCAGAGCATGCGTTTTCCGAACAACCCATAATAGCTCACTTCCTGTTGGGCTGACACATAACTATGAGCACGAAAGTTGTTCGGCCCGATGAGGTCTATATGTGTACCGAGTTTCATACATGTACGTGCAAGTGTGTTTGATATATGGACCAAGTTTTCAGACCCCACTTAAGGGGGCGCTGTCGAGTCCCCCTGCCACGCCCGGGTACCAGCTTCAGCCCGGCTCTGATGGCCGCGCATTCCGACGCCTGTGCGAAGTTTCAAGAGTTTTCGAGCATGTTAAGTGCCCCAAAAGTACCCGAGAAGTCGAAAAAAAAAAAAAAAAAAAAAAAAAAACAAAGAATAATCTGAGGAAGAACAATAGGGCTCTGCGCCCTTTCAGGGCTTGGGCCCTAATAAGAAACAGAGGAAGAACAATAGGGCTCTGCGCCCTTTCAGGGCTTGGGCCCTAATAATAATAATAATAATTAAAGCTGCTAGCAGCGATGAAAGGGCCCTCGCACATGCACCGCCACCCGGTGGCCTCAGGAAAACAGTGAATAGTGGGCGACATGCATTTAAGCGGGTAAATATAGGAGAAATATGGCAAACTCACTTCAATGTGCCACACTTCCATCTGCCAGCAGGTGGCGCTTCGACTATAACTGAATATTGCCATGTATAGTCTTCAGGTCAGGACTATTATCAAACATGTGAAGTTTGAGGCAGATCGGACATTGTATACCTGAGTTACAACAACTTCCTGTTTAATGGCGTAAATCACATACAGTAGCACGTATCCACGTGTTGCAAGACTTATTATGTTTCTAGCATGTTTGGGATTTCATGGCATATTTAAACGTTTTTCTGGGAGTGAATTATAGTATAAAGCATCTCATTTCCTGTTGCCAGCAGGTGGCCCTATGACTAACTGAATATTGGCATGTAGATGGGTTTAGGTCAGGACTCTTATCAAACATGTGAAGTTTGGGGCAGATCGGACATTGTATGCCTGACTTACTACAGCTTTCTGTGTCATGGCGAAACATCATAATTTGTCAGGCCACCACGGACACGCCCTTCAGGGAAAACTCAAGATCTTCACAATATAACATCACCAAGGCCTTTAGATTAGACTGACCAAATAGGATGTTGATTTGGTTACATCTCAATGAAGAGTTAATCACAGTGTTAAACATGCCATTTCCTGTTGCCCACAGGTGGTGCAATGACTGTCACTGAATATTGGCATGTTGATGTCTTCAGGCAAGGACTCTAATAAAACATGTGAAGTTTGGGGCAGATCAGACATTGTATGTCCGAGTTACAACAATGTCCTGTTTCATGGCAAAACAACGAAATTTCTGAGGCCGCCACGGACACGCCCTTCAGTGAAAACTGAAGATCGTCGCAATTTAACGTTGCAAAGGGCTTTAGATTAGACTGACCAAATATGATGTTGATCTGATAAAATCTCTATGCGGAGTTGATTAAAGTACAACATCTGGAAATGGGAAAATTTGCAACTATTTAGTAAAGAAAAATCAAAACATCTCACTTCCTGTTGGTTTTCAGATTATGTACCAGGAGACTTTTTTGTAGGTATTGGGCTGTTACATGTGTATACCGAATTTCATACCTGTACGTGAAACGTAGCGGGAGGGGCACTTAGTTGAAATGTTGTAGGTGGCGCTATGGAGCCATTTTGCCACGCCTAATTCTGAAACTCATATGCAGATGTCTTCAGGCCAGGACTCTTATCAAACATATGAAGTTTGTGGCAGGTTGGACATTGTATGTCTGACTTACAACAACTTCCTGTTTCATGGCAAAACATCAGATTTTGCGAGGCCGCCACGGACACGCCCTTCAGTGAAAACTCAAGATCTTCTCAATATAACATTACCAAGGCCTTTAGATTAGACTGACCAAATATGATGTTGATCTGATTAAATCTCTACGCGGAGTTGATTAAAGTAGAACATCTGGATATGGGAAAATTTACAACAATTTAGTAAAGAAAAATCAAAATATCTCACTTCCTGTTGGTTTTCAGATTTCGTACCAAGAGACTTTTTTGTAGGTATTGGGCTGTTACATGTGTCTACCAAATTTCATACCTGTACGTGAAACGTAGCGGGAGGGGCACTTAGTTGAAATGTTGTAGGTGGCGCTATGGAGCCATTTTGTCACGCCTAATTCTGAAACTCATGTAGATGTCTTCAGGCCAGGACTCTTATCAAACATATGAAGTTTGTGGCAGGTTGGACATTGTATGCCTGACTTACAACAGCTTCCTGTGTCATGGCGAAACATCAGACTTTGTCAGGCCGCCACGGACACGCCCTTCAGGGAAAACTCAAGATCTTCGCAATATAAAATCACCAAGGCCTTTAGATTAGACTGACCAAATATGATGTTGATCTGGTTACAACTCAATGAGGAGTTAATCACAGCGTAAAACATGCCATTTCCTGTTGCCCACAGGTGGCGCTATGACTGTCACTAAATATTGGCATGTTGATGTTTTCAGGCAAAGACTCTAATAAAACATGTGAAGTTTGGGGCAGATCGGACATTGTATGTCCGAGTTACAACAACTTCCTTTTTCATGGCGAAACATCAGATTTTGCGAGGCCGCCACGGACAGGCCCGTCAGGGAAAACTCAAGATCTTCGCAATTTAACGTCGCAAAGGCCTTTAGATTAGACTGACCAAATATGATGTTGATCTGATTAAATCTCTAGGAGGAGTTCGTTAAAGTACAACGTCTGGAAATGGCACATTTTGCAACAAAAAATTAAAAATATCAGACTTCCTGTTGGTTTTCAGATTTTGCACGTAGAGACTTTTTTGTAGGTATTGGGCTGTTACATGTGTATACCGAATTTCATAGCTGTACGTGAAACGTAGCGGGAGGGGCACTACGTTAGGTGGCGCTGTCGAGCCATTTTGCCACGCCTAATTCTGAATACCATAACAGACGTAAATTTTCGCCAATTTGGACGAGTTTTGAAAGTTTTGTGAGTTTTCGAGCGTGTTTAGGCCCCCAAAAAAGCGATTCATTCGGGAGAAGAATAATAATAATAATAATAATTAAAGCTGCGAGCAGCGATGACGGGCCCAAGCCGGTTGCACCGCCACCCCGGTGGCATCAGCTTAACTGTGCATGGCAGGCAATATGCATTTAAACAGGATAATTTTTTTTAATCGCTCGAATATGTCACATTTACTGCAGCAGCTGGTGCCACTATCACCACAAGCCACACCCATAATGTCATTTAAATGTAGATGATTTTTAATGTCATAGGATGAAATAGATCACTTTCAAATATGTCAAAAGTTATATTTTCCTGCTCAAAATGTTATAAGTCCAGAAGGCCAGTTTTTAATTCAAGGTATTTGTATAGTTCTTTTTTTACTTATTCACAAGTGATAGTTATTTGTGATAGTCTCTGATATGCAAGGGGTAAATTATCATCATCAAGAGAGAAAGGCACACACACAAACTCACAGGGTGAGAGAGGGACCCCCCACACACACACACCCAGGCTGAGCCTGAGAGTGAGGGGGGAGGGGAAGGACTGAGAGAGAGGCAATCTGCACATTGAACAAGATTCACAAGATTTTAACAACAAAAATAAATAAAATCTAAATGGTGGGAGAATTTTTTTTTACTTCAATCTCTGAAAACATTATTTTGAATATATTTGAAATCACAGATGTTGGGTGATGAGAATTGAAACTCAAATATAATTTAGAAAACTAGTCCTGTCTGAATAGTGATATGTCATAGTTTAATTTCAAATGTAAAGTTATCATTTGCTACAATATAAAGTCAAACACGCTAAATGTAAAATAACTATATCAAAGTAATCTGAATACACCACATTTATGCCAACAAATGTATGAATTAAACTTTACACCATCAGAATGCTGTTGTATGCTGCAGGCAACGGATATCCAGCCATCCCCCTCCACACACACACACACACCCATATGCACACAGAGAGAGAGAGAGAGAGAGAGAGAGAGAGAGAGAGAAACAAGGTTTTTTTTTTATCCTGCTTCAAAACTAACACAATGCTGCCATTTTCTGTTCATCGAGGGGAGGGCATACAGAGAGTGGTATTTAGATGAATTATTTTAAATAAATAAATATATTGATCTGAAAAATAGTATATTCATTTTAAATTCATCCAGGTTCAAGAGGTAAATGAACACCATCAAGAGAGAAAGACACACACACACACACACACACACACACACACACACACACACACACACACACAGTGAAAAAGTGAGAGTGAGGGGGGGAGGGGAAGGAAAGGCAGAGGACATTGCATAGACTTAATGGTTTTTATACTGTACAAACTGTACATTCTATCCCCCTACACTGCCTCTGCCCCTAAACCTACCCATCACACACACACACACACACACACACACTGCCCCTGCCCCTAAACCTACCCATCACACACACACACACACACACACACACACACACACACACACACACACACACTGCCCCTGCCCCTAAACCTACCCATCAAGGGAGACATTCTGCATTTTTACATTTTCAAAAAACATCACTTAGTCTGATTTATAAGATGTTTTCCTCATGGGGACCTAAAAATGTCCCCACAAGGATGAGGATTTCGGATATTGCCATCTTTGTGGGGACATTTTGTCCCCATAACGTAGGTGTTACCCATGAAATGATAACATTAATTTGGAAATTGTTTTTTTTTTTTTTTTACTTTTATTCCTCTTGTGCAGAACTCACACAGTACACATTTGGTCGTTGTTATTGTAGTTTACTTTAGTTGAGTATTTGTGCACATTTATGTGTGTGCGTGTGTGGTCAAACTGCAAACACAAAACAATTCACAATTATTATCTAGTAATGTTCACATCACCAAATACGTTTCTAAAACATTGTAACATCAGCTTTGTGTACTAAGCATTAAACTTTGTTTAACTAAATGCAACATATTTTACAGGCAATACAAACTGTAAATGTCTAAAACAAAACAAATATATAACATTAGGCGTTTAGGCGCTAATCGCAAATAGCGATCTTCATAGTGATACACAAACCATCACAACACTTAAACAACATAACACTACTCACCACGCTGGGAATATAATGTTAGATAATAGTTTTAGCTGGAATTGTTAAATGTTCAAATCTTCATTTGAGATCAACATGGCTTTCTCACTCAGTTCAGTTTGTTTTTCCCTGCACGATCACATCACTTGCGCTCACCGGAACAACGTCCTTAAAGGGGCAGCACCCAACATCAGGGATTACCAGTCCTCACACTCACACACACACACACACACACACACACACACACACACACACACACACACACACACACACACACACACATGTCTGGTGCGCTATCCTTCTGGGGACTCACCATAGGCGTAATGGTTTTTATACTGTACAAACCATATTTTCTATCCCCTTACACTGCCCCTGCCCCTAAACCTAGCCCTCACAGGAGACATTCTGCATTTTTACATTTTCATAAAAACTCATTCTGAATGATTTATAAGCTTTTGTGCCCGTGGGGGTCCCCACGGTGACACGAGTCCCCATGAGTCTGTCTACAGTCAGGTTCAAGTCCCCACCAGGCTAGAAAAACATGTACACACACACACACACACACACACACACACACACACACACACACACACACACACACACACACACACACACACACACACACACACACACACACACAAATCCCTGAAGAGATGGAATGTTTTTTTTTTTATCCTGTTTCAAAACTAACACAATGCTGCCATCTTGTGTTCATTGAGGGGAGGGCAGCACAAACAGGCACAATACATTATACAAAGAAATATTTATAAAATATATATATATATTCATCTTAAAAATAATATAGTCTTTTAAAATTAATCTAAGTTCAATTGCCAAACATTCAATCTTAATTTAATTGAAATCAAAATATGATTTTACAAGATATGAGAGAATTTCTGTTCCCCTTTTTTGTCCTTATTTAATCCCTCGGCATGGCAACACCGTTTGAGATATCCAATATCCGTTCGCATTTCAGCATCTTCCGTATCTTTGTTTCATGTTGACCGAGTTTGGTGGAGATTGAATAAATCGCCTACGAGGAGAACGTAAAAACTCAGAGCCTGAATTATACCAATATTCACGTTCAAACCAAAATATCTGACTTCCTGTTGGTCGGAGCTAATGACTGTAAATTCGAAAGTTGTCCGGCTCGAAGAGAACAATATATGTACCGAGTTTGGTGACTGAAGATAAAACTAACCCCCCCACTTTTGTCAAAAGGTGGCGCTAGAGAGCCCCTCATCCCCGCCCGTTTCTGAGGCTTTGCCAGTGTGTACTGACTGACATCTCTGATGTGTGTGTTGAGTTTCAAGCAGTTTCAAGCAATTTCAAGCATGCTAAGAGCCTCAAAACAGCCAAAAGATTATTAAACTTTGACACGTTGCCATGGCAACAAAATTTAAAATTTCAGGAATCTATTTCATACGTCTCTATCTGTCATGTTTTCACATTATACTGATGAAGTTTGAAATAAATCTGGTGAAAATAAGATGTTGATTCAAAGCATTTTTGAAAGTGACACACTTCCTGCTGCCAGTTGGTGGCGCTATAACTTTGACTCACAAAAGTCATATCCATGTGATCGGCCTCTTACAACGAACACACAGCTGAAGTTTCATCCAAATCAGTCAATGTTTGCAGACGTTATTACACACTTCCTGTTTCCCTTTTCTCGCCATAAATTCGTTGCTTCGCCACGGCCAAACCATTTGAGATATCAAAAATCCGCTCGCAATTTAGCATCCTGAATATGTTCACTTCATGCTGACCGAGTTTGGCAATGATCGAAACAATGGCCTCGGAGGAGTATATTAAATTCCAGAGCATGCGTTTTCCGAACAACCCATTATAGCTCACTTCCTGTTGGGCTGACGCATAACTATGAGCACGAAAGTTGTTCGGCCCGATAAGGTCTATATGTGTACCGAGTTTCATACATGTACGTGCAAGTGTGTTTGATATATAGACCAAGTTTTCAGACCCCACTTTAGGGGGCGCTGTCGAGCCCCCCTGCCACGCCCGGGTACCAGCTTCAGCCCGGCTCTGATGGCCGCGCATTCCGATGTGTGTGCTAAGTTTCAAGAGTTTTTGAGCATGGTAAGAGCCCCAAAAGTGCCCGAGAAGTCGAAAAAAAAAAAAAAAAAAAAAAAAACAAAGAATAATCTTTAGGGGAACAATAGGGCTCTGCGCCCTTTGGGCTTGGGCCCTAATAATAATAATCCTAAGGAAAACAATAGGGCTCTGCGCCCTTTCAGGCTTGAGCCCTAATAAACTTTCGAAATCCAATAGGGTCCTCACACCATCGGTGCGCGGGCCCTAATAAGATTGAAATCAAACTGAAGTGTGGTTTGAATCCTAGATATATCATGATTAGATGTATACATAACTGTTCATCTACGTATAGATGACAGTCGGAGCATATTTGTGGTAGATCATTTATAAAAACGGAAAATAAAAGGGGCCCTAGGGAAGAACCCTGAGGGGCACCCGTTTCCATTATTCTAGGCTGGGAGAGAGCAGCATTAAAAGACACGCTTTGACGTCTGTAATGAACATATCAATTAAACCACAGAACAGCTGATTTGGAAAGACCAATAGCATATAGTTTGTCCAGGAGAATATAATGATTGACCATGTCAAATGCCTTAGTAAGGTCAATAAAAAGTGCACCCGTAGACCTGTTATCTTGTGCAGTAAATGCTGTAAGGGCTGTTATTGTAGAGGGATTGGGTCGAAATCCAGATTGATTTGGAGTCAAGAGGGAGAAATCATTAATATATTTAGACAGTTGCTTAAAAATAAGCTTTTTGAATATCTTCGCCTCATTACTGATTATAGAAATAGGTTTATAAATGTTGACATCCAGTAAGTCACCTTCTTTGTGTAGTGGTATTACTTTCGCAAATTTCCACATTAATGGAATTACACAAATGTTTAGCTTTCTAATGCTGCGTTCACACCAAACGTGAATAAAGCGTCTAGTTGGCGCCCTGGACATTTTGAATCCATTCGCGCGTCCACAGTGAACTGGACACGCGTATAAATCGAGCGTCTGAAGCGAAATAGACGCGCGTTCAAGGCGCTCCAGGAGAAATATGTCATAAACACCACTCTGCCTCTTTTCATTTTCATTAAAAAATATATATTAAATATTAATAGCCACACAAATGTGGTCCAGGCGACTCCTACATTATCTTCACTGCATGTATATTTAAATATCCTAAAAAAATAAAGTTATGAAACTTCTCTTTGCCCTCAGTCAAAACGATTTGGCAGACAACAAATGATGATTCATGAGGGCAAAGATCGGCCGTTAGATTAGCTTTCCTATAGCTCAAACAGTAGAGCGTGGCGCTAGCAACGCCAAGGTCATTGGTTCGATTCCCAGGGAAAGCAAGAACTGACAAAATGTATTATGTGTACCTTGAATGCAATGTAAGTCGCTTTGGATAAAAGCGTCTGCCAAAATGCATAAATGTAGATCCACACAATTTTTTAAATAGGCGCTCTCTTTATAAATAAACCACAGATTTGAGCTTTAAACTACTACATTCTCACCTGAAAAAGTCTAACTACATTTTGTGACACAATAGTAGTATTTTTAAATTATGCGGGTTTCTCATCACGTCACTTCACCACGTGACAGCAGCGAGCAGGCTCCTGATTGGTTAAAACGCATCGAATTGACGACAAAGTTGAAATTTTTCAACTCGCAAATTTGCTTCAAACGCGTGAATGCACAAAAAGCAACAGTCGCGCAATTTGCGTCAAATTCACGTAATTTGCGCGGGCGAAACGCATCTATCGCGCCGCAGGACCTCCAAACGCGCGTCAACACGTCTTTCCATTGACTTAACATGGAAATCACTCGCTCCTGATGCTCTATTCACGTCTGGTGTGAACGCAGCATTAGATCTAATTCATGTTTTTCTTTGTCTGTTACTTGAGATGAGTGATTGAAACAAGCCCCAAACCCTAAGTATTAAAGGGTTAGTTAGTAGTTTGGGTGAACTAACCCTTTAACCTTCTGTGTAACCCTTCCCACACTTCCCACACTCACAGCTGATTTCCCTCACTCACTTCAACATTTGTGTCATTGTAACAGCAAAGTGTGTCCTATATTTGCAATGAGTTTGAAATGAAACGACAGTGTTGATTTCTCTGATTTTTCTCAGGGTGGTTTGGCATCCGCAAAGACTTCTGCCAGTTTCTTCTCGAACTCTTCCCCTTCCTGAGGGAATATGGCAACATATCCTACGACTTGCACCATGAGGACTCCGAGGTGTCCGAGGAGCCTAAAATCCCTCCCATGTTTCGGAAGAAGACGGGCGTGGTGATTACCCAGAGTCCTGGAAAATACTTCGTGCCGCCACCCAAACTGTGCATCGACATGCCGGACTAACAGCAGAACTCCGGCTGTTCACGAACAGTATCGCACTATGCACTGGGGTCCGCTTCAGGACGTCCCATTAAAGAAGACAAAAACAAGCCAACTGCAAAGATGAGCTCTTCATGATAGACCCTTTGTGGGTCGTTTTGTAAAATCATAGCCTTGTGTCTGTAAAATCCAACCGCGTAGATGGGACCTGTTGCCTTCAGGAGAGCCTCGCTTGACCTTTCCTGACAACTCAAAGGACTCGCCAAGAGATTGTCCAATCCGTAAATAAGCCAAGTGTTTTGTTTTTTTTACCAGGTGTCTGTTTTAAATCCACGTATGATCCGTCGGTTCTCCGTGCAAGCCTGGGAATGCGTGAGCGTTCCTCGTTTCCACTGTGAACCTGAAGGGGATTTCTTCATCGGATGGCTGGCCAATGAAAATGTTTTGTTGTTTCTCAAACTTCTGGACTTTCACAACTACACTCGAGTGCAAAATTAAAAAAAAAAAAGTAGGTCATCTTTATTGAAATATTCCCAGAACCTGTATATTCCCCGTCTTGTTTTCAGCAAGCTTTCAATCCTCTCTTTTAATCGTTCAACGGCTGGCAGACTTAAGTACTTAAGGCACTTTCTCAGCTGGTCTGAGTGAATAGCCATAGAAATGTTTCTTTTTGTAGATGTGGACCAATATCCCGGTTTTAACGCTGTTCCCCACTGTACGCTTGTACTGCTCTTGACGTTCATTGTGTCCATTCCTTTGTAAAGGCGAGACGTACCGTAGCTCTCGACAGTGCCTCACATTAAAATCTTACTGTTTATCATGCTAATGCTGTGTGAATCTCTCCACGTTTCAAGCCCATTATCATATATTTATCACATGTGATGTGTTTCTTTTTGTGCGGCAGGTGCTTGCTAAGACTCACACTTAAGGTTAGGAGTTTCACCGTACACACTCCAAAACAAAATACAAAATTGTACCTTTTAAGGTCACTTGGGTGGTATCCTTAAGGGTACATTTTTGTACCTCTAAGTCGGGGGTAGACACGTTCGGTCCTAGAGTTTAGCTCCAACCCTACTAAGCCACCACAGTATAAAACTCATGGCTCCCAGCATTCATTGCAGCATTAAGTATGTCTCCATTGTTGAGATTCATATGCTGATTCTTGATATCTGTGTGCGTTTAAAAATCAAAATGTCTGATCTGTGGCAATAAAGTATTGTTGGTGAATATTATTTAGTAACATTTTTAGTCAGTGATGAGTTTAGCCAAACATTTTTCTTCATGACAATTTTAGTTTATGGCTTCTTTTGATTTGAACAGATTATGTGTTTTGTTAACACTGTAACAAAAACCACAAACTCACATAAAAAGTCAATAGTCAAACTGCCCAACTAAATGAAACACTGATCTACATAATGGTGACTGATACATAATCGACATCTAAATCTTATTAATTCTCAATAAGAGCTTCTATAGACGACTTTCAGGACTGAACTTGCCTTCCCCTGCTCTAAGTAGAGGAAAACAATGGTATTATTGTACCCTAAGGACCAATTGTGTACCTTTTCAAAGGTAGAGTTATACGTTTTGTTCCCCAAGGAACCAAATTGTTCCTCTATTGTACCTTTTTTTTCTGAGAGTGTAATGCCCGGTGGAACTTAAGCCTATAAAACAGGCATAACTTAATATTTGTCAATTAAAACCATATTGTATCTTCTCATTAATGAGTGAATTACCAACTATGTTTTTACCAATTATCCTTTTTTATTCATTTTTATTAAAAATTTAGAAATTCTTGAAATTTTCATGAACTACAGCAAAAACCAGTGAGATGCGAGAAATTACTACAATTTATGAGAAATTGTATTTAAATATATCTATTAGATTACATTTATAGGAGCATGTAATATGAGAATTAGCAGAATGAGCTCCATTCAATGGAAATGTACAGTATAACATTTTTACATGCTTATATTTTTACCTGAATATGAAAAAAATGATGATGATAAACATTGAATTTCATTTTCATGCTGAAATGGTTCATCAATAGGCAGCAGCAAAATGAAATGTGGACTTTGTCTTCTCCAAACCCTACTGGTCTGTGAACTTTTTGCTCTACACACACATTGAAATTGTCTTTTTATTTTAGTGTGTGTGTGTGTGTGTGTGTGTGTGTGTGTGTGTGTGTGTGTGTGTGTGTGTGTGTGTGTGTGTGTGTGTGTGTGTGTGTGTGTGTGTGTGTGTGTGTGTGTGTGTGTGTGTGTGTGTACAACAAAATGCAGCCCTGTTGAGAAGAAAAGATGTGTGTGAGAGTGTAGGAAAGAGGCTAAATGTATTTTACAGAAGTAATTCGGGACAAATCGAACTTCTAACAACCAGCATAATGTCATGTTAATCCACAGGTCACAAAAGACCTGAATGCTGAAGGTGTAACCGTTTAGTTTAAATGCTTAGATTTCTTACATTTTTTGTTTAAAAAAACAGAAATAAATAAATGGTGTATTTTGACTGTCTTAACACACTTATTAAAATTTCATCTCTGTTCTAAAAACTATGGATAAAAAAAAAAAAACTTGCCGTGTGAAAAAAAATAAAAAATTGAGGTCATAATTCGAAAAGGTAAAAAAGTAATCCATTAATAAATGCCTTCTGAAGCAAAGCAATGTTTTTTTGTACAGCCAGATGCCAGTGATTATAGTTTATAAAGTAATAAATATGGATATTATTCTTCAGAAGGCCTTTATTAACCCCTGGAGCCGTATGGAGCACTTTTATGATGGAGGGATGTGCGATACGATATGGACAAAAAAAATATTGCGATTTTAAACATCCACTAAATTAAACTGCTGTAAAAATGGATCAGATAAATATTTTTTTGTTGTTGTTGCATAAATCTGTTTATCAACCTCATCCCTGATCAAAGCTACTAAATGGTTTGTTTTTTTTAATCCAGGATTTTTACTCTTTAATTGCCAAGTTCATAAATGATGTCACTGATTTGGGGGGGAAACACACAAAATGAGTTATTTTCAATATAAAAAGTGATTGTGGACTGGATATTTTTTAGCTTTTATCACAGTCTTGGAAATGTGAAAGATTAGTAACAACATTGGGTTTGATGTATTGTTAGTTTTTGTGCAGCATCAGTTTTTAATTTTATTACTAATCTGTGATAAGTTTTTAAAAAATCCAGTCCACAAATCACTTTTTTTCCGGTTCTCCTATTTTAATCATTTAAAATGTAGTTGCGCGCGTTTTCCAGAAATCTCAACTTTTCAGAATGCTGCAAGCACACCACAGGTCATGTGACCAGAACCAGCTTCACCCTTTCTGTAACAACTTTGTAACCTCAGCCAAAATGGACCAACAGCTGATGATCGCTGTACAGGGGTACACGCATTTCCCCTCATCTTCATAAATATATCTAGTAGCTGGAGATCCATTCATCCATGTTCCAAACTGCATACATATCCCACATAAAATAATAATAATAATAAATATTATTTATAAAAAAACTTTGCTCATGTTTCAGAATGTCTTGTATGTCATTGTCACTAGTAGAAATCTAATTCCTGATATAACTATTAACTTGTGAAAACTGTTGATATCAATAATTAATGTGGAAATGGTTAAATGTAAAAACGGCTTGCCATACTATGGCAAGGGTAAACTTGTGTTGACGGTTGTGTTTAGGGGTTAGGCGATCATTTATCATTCACCTGATATGAAATCAATGGAAGTCTATGCAATGTCAAAGTCTCAGGTACTCCCATTAATAAAGCTGGGAAGAGTCAGGATATGTTTACATAACTCTGTGTTTGTCTGAAAGAAGAGCGTCATATACATCTGGGATTGCTCAATCATGGGGTAACTTTCATTTTTGGGTGAACCATTTCTTTAAGTGATCATAAAAACAGTCAAATTATTTTTTATATCAAGAATTAGCATTTTAGCTAGTGAAAATGTAATTGTTGATATGATGAATCAAAGGGATAGTTCACCCAAAAATGAAAATTAGCCCATGACTTACCCTCAAGTCATCCTTGGTGTGTATGACATTCTTTCAGACGAATAAAATCTGTTATATTAATAATGTCCTGGCTAATCCAAGCTTTATAATGGCTTTTTCTGTTTTGAAGTCAATAAACGTGAATCCATCCATCATAAAAGTGCATCCATTCATCATAAAAGTGCATCCATCCATCATAAAAGTGCATCCATTCATCATAAAAGTGCATCTATCCATCATAAAAGTGCATCTGTCCATCATAAAAGAGCATCTATCCATCATAAAAGTGCATCCATCCATCATAAAAGAGCATCTGTCCATCATAAAAGTGCATCTGTCCATCATAAAAGAGCATCTATCCATCATAAAAGTGCATCTGTCCATCATAAAAGAGCATCTGTCCATCATAAAAGTGCATCTGTCCATCATAAAAGTACATCCGTCCATCATAAAAGAGCATCTGTCCATCATAAAAGTGCATCCGTCCATCATAAAAGTGCATCCGTCCATCATAAAAGAGCATCCGTCCATCATAAAAGTGCATTCGTCCATCATAAAAGTGCATCTGTCCATCATAAAAGTGCATCTGTCCATCATAAAAGTGCATCTGTCCATCATAAAAGTGCATTCGTCCATCATAAAAGTGCATCCGTCCATCATAAAAGAGCATCTATCCATCATAAAAGTGCATCCGTCCATCATAAAAGTGCATTCGTCCATCATAAAAGTGCATCCGTCCATCATAAAAGTGCATCCGTCCATCATAAAAGTGCATTCGTCCATCATAAAAGTGCATCTGTCCATCATAAAAGTGCATTCGTCCATCATAAAAGTGCATCCGTCCATCATAAAAGAGCATCTATCCATCATAAAAGTGCATCCGTCCATCATAAAAGTGCATCTGTCCATCATAAAAGTGCATCCGTCCATCATAAAAGTGCATCCGTCCGTCCATCATAAAAGTGCATCCGTCCATCATAAAAGTGCATCTATCCATCATAAAAGTGCATCCGTCCATCATAAAAGTGCATCCGTCCATCATAAAAGTGCATCCGTCCATCATAAAAGTGCATCTGTCCATCATAAAAGTGCATCCGTCCATCATAAAAGTGCATCCGTCCATCATAAAAGTGCATCCGTCCATCATAAAAGTGCATCTGTCCATCATAAAAGAGCATCTGTCCATCATAAAAGTGCATCTGTCCATCATAAAAGTGCATCCGTCCATCATAAAAGTGCATCCGTCCATCATAAAAGTGCATCCGTCCATCATAAAAGTGCATCTGTCCATCATAAAAGAGCATCCGTCCATCATAAAAGTGCATCTGTCCATCATAAAAGTGCATCCGTCCATCATAAAAGTGCATCTGTCCATCATAAAAGTGCATCCGTCCATCATAAAAGTGCATCTGTCCATCATAAAAGTGCATCCGTCCATCATAAAAGTGCATCCGTCCATCATAAAAGTGCATCTGTCCATCATAAAAGTGCATCCGTCCATCATAAAAGTGCATTCGTCCATCATAAAAGTGCATCCGTCCATCATAAAAGAGCATCTGTCCATCATAAAAGTGCATCCGTCCATCATAAAAGTGCATCTGTCCATCATAAAAGTGCATCTGTCCATCATAAAAGTGCATCTATCCATCATAAAAGTGCATCCGTCCATCATAAAAGTGCATCCGTCCATCATAAAAGAGCATCTGTCCATCATAAAAGTGCATCCGTCCATCATAAAAGTGCATCCGTCCATCATAAAAGTGCATCCGTCCATCATAAAAGTGCATCCGTCCATCATAAAAGTGCATCCATCCATCATAAAAGTGCATCTGTCCATCATAAAAGTGCATCTGTCCATCATAAAAGTGCATCTGTCCATCATAAAAGAGCATCTGTCCATCTAAAAATTGCATCTATTCATCTAAAAATTGCATCTGTCCATCATAAAAGTGCATCCGTCCCCCGTCCGTCATAAAAGTACATCTATCCATCATAAAAGTGCATCTGTCCATCATAAAAGTGCATCTGTCCATCATAAAAGAGCATCCATCCATCATAAAAGTGCATCCGTCCATCATAAAAGAGCATCTGTCCATCATAAAAGTGCATCTGTCCATCATAAAAGTGCATCTGTCCATCATAAAAGTGCATCCGTCCATCATAAAAGTGCATCCGTCCATCATAAAAGAGCATCTGTCCATCATAAAAGTGCATCCGTCCATCATAAAAGTGCATCCGTCCATCATAAAAGTGCATCCGTCCATCATAAAAGTGCATCCGTCCATCATAAAAGTGCATCTGTCCATCATAAAAGTGCATCTGTCCATCATAAAAGTACATCCGTCCATCATAAAAGTGCATCCGTCCATCATAAAAGTGCATCCGTCCATCATAAAAGAGCATCTGTCCATCATAAAAGTGCATCCGTCCATCATAAAAGAGCATCTGTCCATCATAAAAGTGCATCTGTCCATCATAAAAGTGCATCCGTCCATCATAAAAGTGCATCCGTCCATCATAAAAGTGCATCCGTCCATCATAAAAGAGCATCTGTCCATCATAAAAGTGCATCCGTCCATCATAAAAGAGCATCTGTCCATCATAAAAGTGCATCCGTCCATCATAAAAGTGCATCCGTCCATC
The DNA here is from genome assembly GCA_033150135.1 of Gobio occitaniae. NCBI lineage: Eukaryota > Metazoa > Chordata > Actinopteri > Cypriniformes > Gobionidae > Gobio > Gobio occitaniae. Next base: position 80,535 of record JARQWZ010001324.1, read on the forward strand.
ATAAAAGTGCATCTGTCCATCATAAAAGTGCATCCGTCCATCATAAAAGTGCATCCGTCCATCATAAAAGTGCATCCGTCCATCATAAAAGTGCATCTGTCCATCATAAAAGTGCATCCGTCCATCATAAAAGTGCATCTGTCCATCATAAAAGAGCATCCGTCCATCATAAAAGTGCATCTGTCCATCATAAAAGTGCATCCGTCCATCATAAAAGTGCATCCGTCCATCATAAAAGTGCATCCGTCCATCATAAAAGTGCATCTGTCCATCATAAAAGAGCATCCGTCCATCATAAAAGTGCATCTGTCCATCATAAAAGTGCATCCGTCCATCATAAAAGTGCATCTGTCCATCATAAAAGTGCATCCGTCCATCATAAAAGTGCATCTGTCCATCATAAAAGTGCATCCGTCCATCATAAAAGTGCATCCGTCCATCATAAAAGTGCATCTGTCCATCATAAAAGTGCATCCGTCCATCATAAAAGTGCATTCGTCCATCATAAAAGTGCATCCGTCCATCATAAAAGAGCATCTGTCCATCATAAAAGTGCATCCGTCCATCATAAAAGTGCATCTGTCCATCATAAAAGTGCATCTGTCCATCATAAAAGTGCATCTATCCATCATAAAAGTGCATCCGTCCATCATAAAAGTGCATCCGTCCATCATAAAAGAGCATCTGTCCATCATAAAAGTGCATCCGTCCATCATAAAAGTGCATCCGTCCATCATAAAAGTGCATCCGTCCATCATAAAAGTGCATCCGTCCATCATAAAAGAGCATCTGTCCATCATAAAAGTGCATCCATCCATCATAAAAGTGCATCTGTCCATCATAAAAGTGCATCTGTCCATCATAAAAGTGCATCTGTCCATCATAAAAGAGCATCTGTCCATCTAAAAATTGCATCTATTCATCTAAAAATTGCATCTGTCCATCATAAAAGTGCATCTATCCATCATAAAAGTGCATCTGTCCATCATAAAAGTGCATCTATCCATCATAAAAGTGCATCCGTCCATCATAAAAGAGCATCTGTCCATCATAAAAGTGCATCTGTCCATCATAAAAGTGCATCTGTCCATCATAAAAGTGCATCCGTCCATCATAAAAGTGCATCCGTCCATCATAAAAGAGCATCTGTCCATCATAAAAGTGCATCCGTCCATCATAAAAGTGCATCCGTCCATCATAAAAGTGCATCCGTCCATCATAAAAGAGCATCTGTCCATCATAAAAGTGCATCTGTCCATCATAAAAGTGCATCTGTCCATCATAAAAGTACATCCGTCCATCATAAAAGTGCATCCGTCCATCATAAAAGTGCATCCGTCCATCATAAAAGAGCATCTGTCCATCATAAAAGTGCATCCGTCCATCATAAAAGAGCATCTGTCCATCATAAAAGTGCATCTGTCCATCATAAAAGTGCATCCGTCCATCATAAAAGTGCATCCGTCCATCATAAAAGTGCATCCGTCCATCATAAAAGAGCATCTGTCCATCATAAAAGTGCATCCGTCCATCATAAAAGTGCATCCGTCCATCATAAAAGTGCATCCGTCCATCATAAAAGTGCATCCGTCCATCATAAAAGTGCATCCGTCCATCATAAAAGTGCATCTATCCATCATAAAAGTGCATCCATCCATCATAAAAGGGCATCCGTCCATCATAAAAGTGCATCCGTCCATCATAAAAGTGCATCTGTCCATCATAAAAGTGCATCCGTCCATCATAAAAGAGCATCTGTCCATCATAAAAGAGCATCTGTCCATCATAAAAGTGCATCCGTCCATCATAAAAGTGCATCCGTCCATCATAAAAGTGCATCCGTCCATCATAAAAGAGCATCTGTCCATCATAAAAGTGCATCCGTCCATCATAAAAGTGCATCCGTCCATCATAAAAGTGCATCCGTCCATCATAAAAGTGCATCCGTCCATCATAAAAGTGCATCTGTCCATCATAAAAGTGCATCTGTCCATCATAAAAGTGCATCTGTCCATCATAAAAGTGCATCCGTCCATCATAAAAGTGCATCCGTCCATCATAAAAGAGCATCTGTCCATCATAAAAGTGCATCCGTCCATCATAAAAGTGCATCCGTCCATCATAAAAGAGCATCTGTCCATCATAAAAGTGCATCCGTCCATCATAAAAGAGCATCTGTCCATCATAAAAGTGCATCCGTCCATCATAAAAGAGCATCTGTCCATCATAAAAGAGCATCCGTCCATCATAAAAGTGCATCCGTCCATCATAAAAGTGCATCCGTCCATCATAAAAGTGCATCTATCCATCATAAAAGTGCATCCATCCATCATAAAAGGGCATCCGTCCATCATAAAAGTGCATCCGTCCATCATAAAAGTGCATCCGTCCATCATAAAAGTGCATCCGTCCATCATAAAAGTGCATCCGTCCATCATAAAAGAGCATCTGTCCATCATAAAAGAGCATCTGTCCATCATAAAAGTGCATCCGTCCATCATAAAAGTGCATCCGTCCATCATAAAAGTGCATCCGTCCATCATAAAAGTGCATCTATCCATCATAAAAGTGCATCCATCCATCATAAAAGGGCATCCGTCCATCATAAAAGTGCATCCGTCCATCATAAAAGTGCATCTGTCCATCATAAAAGTGCATCCGTCCATCATAAAAGTGCATCCGTCCATCATAAAAGAGCATCTGTCCATCATAAAAGTGCATTCGTCCATCATAAAAGTGCATCCGTCCATCATAAAAGAGCATCTGTCCATCATAAAAGTGCATCTGTCCATCATAAAAGTGCATCCGTCCATCATAAAAGAGCATCTGTCCATCATAAAAGTGCATCTGTCCATCATAAAAGTGCATCCGTCCATCATAAAAGTGCATCCATCCATCATAAAAGAGCATCTGTCCATCATAAAAGTGCATCTGTCCATCATAAAAGTGCATCCGTCCATCATAAAAGTGCATCCGTCCATCATAAAAGAGCATCTGTCCATCATAAAAGTGCATTCGTCCATCATAAAAGTGCATCCGTCCATCATAAAAGTGCATCCGTCCATCATAAAAGAGCATCTGTCCATCATAAAAGTGCATTCGTCCATCATAAAAGTGCATCCGTCCATCATAAAAGAGCATCTGTCCATCATAAAAGTGCATCCGTCCATCATAAAAGAGCATCTGTCCATCATAAAAGTGCATCCGTCCATCATAAAAGAGCATCTGTCCATCATAAAAGTGCATCCGTCCATCATAAAAGTGCATCTGTCCATCATAAAAGTGCATCTGTCCATCATAAAAGTGCATCTGTCCATCATAAAAGTGCATCTGTCCATCATAAAAGTGCATCCGTCCATCATAAAAGTGCATCCGTCCATCATAAAAGTGCATCCGTCCATCATAAAAGAGCATCTGTCCATCATAAAAGTGCATCCGTCCATCATAAAAGAGCATCTGTCCATCATAAAAGTGCATCCGTCCATCATAAAAGTGCATCTGTCCATCATAAAAGTGCATCCGTCCATCATAAAAGTGCATCTGTCCATCATAAAAGTGCATCTATCCATCATAAAAGAGCATCTGTCCATCATAAAAGTGCATCCGTCCATCATAAAAGTGCATCTATCCATCATAAAAGTGCATCTCTCCATCATAAAAGTGCATCCGTCCATCATAAAAGAGCATCTGTCCATCATAAAAGTGCATCTCTCCATCATAAAAGTGCATCCGTCCATCATAAAAGTGCATCTGTCCATCATAAAAGTGCATCCGTCCATCATAAAAGTGCATCCGTCCATCATAAAAGTGCATCTATCCATCATAAAAGTGCATCTGTCCATCATAAAAGTGCATCCGTCCATCATAAAAGTGCATCCGTCCATCATAAAAGAGCATCTGTCCATCATAAAAGTGCATTCGTCCATCATAAAAGTGCATCCATCCATCATAAAAGAGCATCTGTCCATCATAAAAGTGCATCCGTCCATCATAAAAGAGCATCTGTCCATCATAAAAGAGCATCCGTCCATCATAAAAGAGCATCTGTCCATCATAAAAGTGCATCTGTCCATCATAAAAGTGCATCCGTCCATCATAAAAGTGCATCCGTCCATCATAAAAGAGCATCTGTCCATCATAAAAGTGCATCTGTCCATCATAAAAGTGCATCCGTCCATCATAAAAGAGCATCTGTCCATCATAAAAGTGCATCCGTCCATCATAAAAGAGCATCTGTCCATCATAAAAGTGCATCTGTCCATCATAAAAGTGCATCCGTCCATCATAAAAGTGCATCCGTCCATCATAAAAGTGCATCCGTCCATCATAAAAGTGCATCCGTCCATCATAAAAGAGCATCTGTCCATCATAAAAGTGCATCTGTCCATCATAAAAGTGCATCCGTCCATCATAAAAGAGCATCTGTCCATCATAAAAGTGCATCCATCCATCATAAAAGTGCATCTATCCATCATAAAAGTGCATCCGTCCATCATAAAAGTGCATCTGTCCATCATAAAAGTGCATCTGTCCATCATAAAAGTGCATCCGTCCATCATAAAAGTGCATCTGTCCATCATAAAAGTGCATCCGTCCATCATAAAAGAGCATCCGTCCATCATAAAAGAGCATCTGTCCATCATAAAAGTGCATCTGTCCATCATAAAAGTGCATCTGTCCATCATAAAAGTGCATCTGTCCATCATAAAAGTGCATCCATCCATCATAAAAGTGCATCCGTCCATCATAAAAGTGCATCCGTCCATCATAAAAGTGCATCTGTCCATCATAAAAGTGCATCCATCCATCATAAAAGTGCATCCGTCCATCATAAAAGTGCATCTGTCCATCATAAAAGTGCATCCATCCATCATAAAAGTGCATCTGTCCATCATAAAAGTGCATCCATCCATCATAAAAGTGCATCTGTCCATCATAAAAGTGCATCCTTCCATCATAAAAGTGCATCTGTCCATCATAAAAGTGCATCCATCCATCATAAAAGTGCATCTGTCCATCATAAAAGTGCATCCATCCATCATAAAAGTGCATCCATCCATCATAAAAGTGCATCTGTCCATCATAAAAGTGCATCCATCCATCATAAAAGTGCATCTGTCCATCATAAAAGTGCATCCGTCCATCATAAAAGAGCATCTGTCCATCATAAAAGTGCATCCGTCCATCATAAAAGTGCATCTGTCCATCATAAAAGTGCATCTGTCCATCATAAAAGTGCATCCGTCCATCATAAAAGAGCATCTGTCCATCATAAAAGTGCATCCGTCCATCATAAAAGTGCATCCGTCCATCATAAAAGGGCATCTGTCCATCATAAAAGTGTATCTGTCCATCATAAAAGTGCATCTATCCATCATAAAAGTGCATCTATCATCATAAAAGAGCATCTGTCCATCATAAAAGTGCATCTGTCCATCATAAAAGTGCATCCATCCATCATAAAAGTGCATCTGTCCTTCATAAAAGAGCATCTGTCCATCATAAAAGTGCATCTATTCATCATAAAAGAGCATCTGTCCATCATAAAAGTGCATCTGTCCATCATAAAAGTGCATCCATCCATCATAAAAGGGCATCTGTCCATCATAAAAGTGCATCTATCATCATAAAAGAGCATCTGTCCATCATAAAAGTGCATCTGTCCATCATAAAAGTGCATCCATCCATCATAAAAGTGCATCTATCATCATAAAAGAGCATCTGTCCATCATAAAAGTGCATCTATTCATCATAAAAGAGCATCGACCATCATAAAAGTGCATCTGTCCGTCATAAAAGTGCATCTGTCCATCATAAAAGTGCATCCATCCATCATAAAAGTGCATCCGTCCATCATAAAAGTGCATCCGTCCATCATAAAAGTGCATCTGTCCATCATAAAAGTGCATCCATCCATCATAAAAGTGCATCCGTCCATCATAAAAGTGCATCTGTCCATCATAAAAGTGCATCTGTCCTTCATAAAAGTGCATCTGTCCATCATAAAAGTGCATCTGTCCATCATAAAAGTGCATCCGTCCATCATAAAAGAGCATCTGTCCATCATAAAAGTGCGTCTATCATCATAAAAGTGCATCCGTCCATCATAAAAGAGCATCTGTCCATCATAAAAGTGCATCCGTCCATCATAAAAGAGCATCTGTCCATCATAAAAGTGCATCCGTCCATCATAAAAGTGCATCCGTCCATCATAAAAGTGCATCCGTCCATCATAAAAGTGCATCCGTCCATCATAAAAGAGCATCTGTCCATCATAAAAGAGCATCTGTCCATCATAAAAGTGCATCCGTCCATCATAAAAGAGCATCTGTCCATCATAAAAGAGCATCTGTCCATCATAAAAGTGCATCCGTCCATCATAAAAGTGCATCCGTCCATCATAAAAGTGCATCCGTCCATCATAAAAGTGCATCTATCCATCATAAAAGTGCATCCATCCATCATAAAAGGGCATCCGTCCATCATAAAAGTGCATCCGTCCATCATAAAAGTGCATCCGTCCATCATAAAAGTGCATCCGTCCATCATAAAAGAGCATCTGTCCATCATAAAAGAGCATCTGTCCATCATAAAAGTGCATCCGTCCATCATAAAAGTGCATCCGTCCATCATAAAAGTGCATCCGTCCATCATAAAAGTGCATCTATCCATCATAAAAGTGCATCCATCCATCATAAAAGGGCATCCGTCCATCATAAAAGTGCATCCGTCCATCATAAAAGTGCATCTGTCCATCATAAAAGTGCATCCGTCCATCATAAAAGTGCATCCGTCCATCATAAAAGAGCATCTGTCCATCATAAAAGTGCATTCGTCCATCATAAAAGTGCATCCGTCCATCATAAAAGAGCATCTGTCCATCATAAAAGTGCATCTGTCCATCATAAAAGTGCATCCGTCCATCATAAAAGAGCATCTGTCCATCATAAAAGTGCATCTGTCCATCATAAAAGTGCATCCGTCCATCATAAAAGTGCATCCGTCCATCATAAAAGAGCATCTGTCCATCATAAAAGTGCATCTGTCCATCATAAAAGTGCATCCGTCCATCATAAAAGTGCATCCGTCCATCATAAAAGAGCATCTGTCCATCATAAAAGTGCATTCGTCCATCATAAAAGTGCATCCGTCCATCATAAAAGTGCATCCGTCCATCATAAAAGAGCATCTGTCCATCATAAAAGTGCATTCGTCCATCATAAAAGTGCATCCGTCCATCATAAAAGAGCATCTGTCCATCATAAAAGTGCATCCGTCCATCATAAAAGAGCATCTGTCCATCATAAAAGTGCATCTGTCCATCATAAAAGTGCATCCGTCCATCATAAAAGAGCATCTGTCCATCATAAAAGTGCATCCGTCCATCATAAAAGTGCATCTGTCCATCATAAAAGTGCATCTGTCCATCATAAAAGTGCATCTGTCCATCATAAAAGTGCATCTGTCCATCATAAAAGTGCATCCATCCATCATAAAAGTGCATCCGTCCATCATAAAAGTGCATCCGTCCATCATAAAAGAGCATCTGTCCATCATAAAAGTGCATCCGTCCATCATAAAAGAGCATCTGTCCATCATAAAAGTGCATCCGTCCATCATAAAAGTGCATCTGTCCATCATAAAAGTGCATCCGTCCATCATAAAAGTGCATCTGTCCATCATAAAAGTGCATCTATCCATCATAAAAGTGCATCCGTCCATCATAAAAGAGCATCTGTCCATCATAAAAGTGCATCTCTCCATCATAAAAGTGCATCCGTCCATCATAAAAGTGCATCTGTCCATCATAAAAGTGCATCCGTCCATCATAAAAGTGCATCCGTCCATCATAAAAGTGCATCTATCCATCATAAAAGTGCATCTGTCCATCATAAAAGTGCATCCGTCCATCATAAAAGTGCATCCGTCCATCATAAAAGAGCATCTGTCCATCATAAAAGTGCATTCGTCCATCATAAAAGTGCATCCGTCCATCATAAAAGAGCATCTGTCCATCATAAAAGTGCATCCGTCCATCATAAAAGAGCATCTGTCCATCATAAAAGAGCATCCGTCCATCATAAAAGAGCATCTGTCCATCATAAAAGTGCATCTGTCCATCATAAAAGTGCATCCGTCCATCATAAAAGTGCATCCGTCCATCATAAAAGAGCATCTGTCCATCATAAAAGTGCATCTGTCCATCATAAAAGTGCATCCGTCCATCATAAAAGAGCATCTGTCCATCATAAAAGTGCATCTGTCCATCATAAAAGTGCATCCGTCCATCATAAAAGAGCATCTGTCCATCATAAAAGTGCATCTGTCCATCATAAAAGTGCATCCGTCCATCATAAAAGAGCATCTGTCCATCATAAAAGTGCATCTGTCCATCATAAAAGTGCATCTGTCCATCATAAAAGTGCATCCGTCCATCATAAAAGTGCATCCGTCCATCATAAAAGTGCATCCTTCCATCATAAAAGAGCATCTGTCCATCATAAAAGTGCATCTGTCCATCATAAAAGTGCATCCGTCCATCATAAAAGAGCATCTGTCCATCATAAAAGTGCATCCATCCATCATAAAAGTGCATCTATCCATCATAAAAGTGCATCCGTCCATCATAAAAGTGCATCTGTCCATCATAAAAGTGCATCTGTCCATCATAAAAGTGCATCCGTCCATCATAAAAGTGCATCTGTCCATCATAAAAGTGCATCCGTCCATCATAAAAGAGCATCCGTCCATCATAAAAGAGCATCTGTCCATCATAAAAGTGCATCTGTCCATCATAAAAGTGCATCTGTCCATCATAAAAGTGCATCTGTCCATCATAAAAGTGCATCTGTCCATCATAAAAGTGCATCCATCCATCATAAAAGTGCATCCGTCCATCATAAAAGTGCATCCGTCCATCATAAAAGTGCATCTGTCCATCATAAAAGTGCATCCATCCATCATAAAAGTGCATCCGTCCATCATAAAAGTGCATCTGTCCATCATAAAAGTGCATCCATCCATCATAAAAGTGCATCCGTCCATCATAAAAGTGCATCCATCCATCATAAAAGTGCATCCGTCCATCATAAAAGTGCATCCGTCCATCATAAAAGAGCATCTGTCCATCATAAAAGTGCATCCGTCCATCATAAAAGTGCATCCGTCCATCATAAAAGTGCATCTGTCCATCATAAAAGTGCATCTGTCCATCATAAAAGTGCATCCGTCCATCATAAAAGAGCATCTGTCCATCATAAAAGTGCATCCGTCCATCATAAAAGTGCATCCGTCCATCATAAAAGGGCATCTGTCCATCATAAAAGTGTATCTGTCCATCATAAAAGTGCATCTATCCATCATAAAAGTGCATCTATCATCATAAAAGAGCATCTGTCCATCATAAAAGTGCATCTGTCCATCATAAAAGTGCATCCATCCATCATAAAAGTGCATCTGTCCTTCATAAAAGAGCATCTGTCCATCATAAAAGAGCATCTGTCCATCATAAAAGAGCATCTGTCCATCATAAAAGTGCATCCATCCATCATAAAAGAGCATCTGTCCATCATAAAAGAGCATCCATCCATCATAAAAGTGCATCTATTCATCATAAAAGAGCATCTGTCCATCATAAAAGTGCATCTGTCCATCATAAAAGTGCATCCATCCATCATAAAAGGGCATCTGTCCATCATAAAAGTGTATCTGTCTATCATAAAAGTGCATCTGTCCATCATAAAAGTGCATCTATCATCATAAAAGTGCATCCATCCATCATAAAAGGGCATCTGTCCATCATAAAAGTGTATCTGTCTATCATAAAAGTGTATCTGTCCATCATAAAAGTGCATCTATCCATCATAAAAGTGCATCTATCATCATAAAAGAGCATCTGTCCATCATAAAAGTGCATCTGTCCATCATAAAAGTGCATCCATCCATCATAAAAGTGCATCTGTCCTTCATAAAAGAGCATCTGTCCATCATAAAAGTGCATCTATTCATCATAAAAGAGCATCTGTCCATCATAAAAGTGCATCTGTCCATCATAAAAGTGCATCCATCCATCATAAAAGGGCATCTGTCCATCATAAAAGTGTATCTGTCTATCATAAAAGTGCATCTGTCCATCATAAAAGTGCATCCATCCATCATAAAAGGGCATCTGTCCATCATAAAAGTGTATCTGTCTATCATAAAAGGGCATCTGTCCATCATAAAAGTGTATCTGTCTATCATAAAAGGGCATCTGTCCATCATAAAAGTGCATCCATCCATCATAAAAGGGCATCTGTCCATCATAAAAGTGTATCTGTCTATCATAAAAGGGCATCTGTCCATCATAAAAGTGTATCTGTCTATCATAAAAGTGCATCTGTCCATCATAAAAGTGCATCTGTCCATCATAAAAGTGCATCCATCCATCATAAAAGTGCATCTATCATCATAAAAGAGCATCTGTCCATCATAAAAGTGCATCTATTCATCATAAAAGAGCATCTGTCCATCATAAAAGTGCATCTGTCCATCATAAAAGTGCATCTGTCCATCATAAAAGTGCATCCATCCATCATAAAAGTGCATCCGTCCATCATAAAAGTGCATCCGTCCATCATAAAAGTGCATCTGTCCATCATAAAAGTGCATCCATCCATCATAAAAGTGCATCCGTCCATCATAAAAGTGCATCTGTCCATCATAAAAGTGCATCTGTCCTTCATAAAAGTGCATCTGTCCATCATAAAAGTGCATCTGTCCATCATAAAAGTGCATCCGTCCATCATAAAAGAGCATCTGTCCATCATAAAAGTGCGTCTATCATCATAAAAGTGCATCCGTCCATCATAAAAGAGCATCTGTCCATCATAAAAGTGCATCCGTCCATCATAAAAGAGCATCTGTCCATCATAAAAGTGCATCCGTCCATCATAAAAGAGCATCTGTCCATCATAAAAGTGCATCCGTCCATCATAAAAGAGCATCTGTCCATCATAAAAGTGCATCCGTCCATCATAAAAGTGCATCTGTCCATCATAAAAGTGCATCCGTCCATCATAAAAGAGCATCTGTCCATCATAAAAGTGCATCCGTCCATCATAAAAGTGCATCTGTCCATCATAAAAGTGCATCCATCCATCATAAAAGTGCATCTGTCCATCATAAAAGTGCATCCATCCATCATAAAAGTGCATCTGTCCATCATAAAAGTGCATCCATCCATCATACAAGTGCATCTGTCCATCATAAAAGTGCATCCGTCCATCATAAAAGAGCATCTGTCCATCATAAAAGTGCATCCGTCCATCATAAAAGTGCATCCGTCCATCATAAAAGTGCATCTGTCCATCATAAAAGTGCATCTGTCCATCATAAAAGTGCATCCGTCCATCATAAAAGAGCATCTGTCCATCATAAAAGTGCATCCGTCCATCATAAAAGTGCATCCGTCCATCATAAAAGGGCATCTGTCCATCATAAAAGTGTATCTGTCCATCATAAAAGTGCATCTATCCATCATAAAAGTGCATCTATCATCATAAAAGAGCATCTGTCCATCATAAAAGTGCATCTGTCCATCATAAAAGTGCATCCATCCATCATAAAAGTGCATCTGTCCTTCATAAAAGAGCATCTGTCCATCATAAAAGAGCATCTGTCCATCATAAAAGAGCATCTGTCCATCATAAAAGTGCATCCATCCATCATAAAAGAGCATCTGTCCATCATAAAAGAGCATCCATCCATCATAAAAGTGCATCTATTCATCATAAAAGAGCATCTGTCCATCATAAAAGTGCATCTGTCCATCATAAAAGTGCATCCATCCATCATAAAAGGGCATCTGTCCATCATAAAAGTGTATCTGTCTATCATAAAAGTGCATCTGTCCATCATAAAAGTGCATCTATCATCATAAAAGTGCATCCATCCATCATAAAAGGGCATCTGTCCATCATAAAAGTGTATCTGTCTATCATAAAAGTGTATCTGTCCATCATAAAAGTGCATCTATCCATCATAAAAGTGCATCTATCATCATAAAAGAGCATCTGTCCATCATAAAAGTGCATCTGTCCATCATAAAAGTGCATCCATCCATCATAAAAGTGCATCTGTCCTTCATAAAAGAGCATCTGTCCATCATAAAAGTGCATCTATTCATCATAAAAGAGCATCTGTCCATCATAAAAGTGCATCTGTCCATCATAAAAGTGCATCCATCCATCATAAAAGGGCATCTGTCCATCATAAAAGTGTATCTGTCTATCATAAAAGGGCATCTGTCCATCATAAAAGTGTATCTGTCTATCATAAAAGGGCATCTGTCCATCATAAAAGTGCATCCATCCATCATAAAAGGGCATCTGTCCATCATAAAAGTGTATCTGTCTATCATAAAAGGGCATCTGTCCATCATAAAAGTGTATCTGTCTATCATAAAAGTGCATCTGTCCATCATAAAAGTGCATCTGTCCATCATAAAAGTGCATCCATCCATCATAAAAGTGCATCTATCATCATAAAAGAGCATCTGTCCATCATAAAAGTGCATCTATTCATCATAAAAGAGCATCTGTCCATCATAAAAGTGCATCTGTCCATCATAAAAGTGCATCTGTCCATCATAAAAGTGCATCCATCCATCATAAAAGTGCATCCGTCCATCATAAAAGTGCATCCGTCCATCATAAAAGTGCATCTGTCCATCATAAAAGTGCATCCATCCATCATAAAAGTGCATCCGTCCATCATAAAAGTGCATCTGTCCATCATAAAAGTGCATCTGTCCTTCATAAAAGTGCATCTGTCCATCATAAAAGTGCATCTGTCCATCATAAAAGTGCATCCGTCCATCATAAAAGAGCATCTGTCCATCATAAAAGTGCGTCTATCATCATAAAAGTGCATCCGTCCATCATAAAAGAGCATCTGTCCATCATAAAAGTGCATCCGTCCATCATAAAAGAGCATCTGTCCATCATAAAAGTGCATCCGTCCATCATAAAAGAGCATCTGTCCATCATAAAAGTGCATCCGTCCATCATAAAAGAGCATCTGTCCATCATAAAAGTGCATCCGTCCATCATAAAAGTGCATCTGTCCATCATAAAAGTGCATCCGTCCATCATAAAAGAGCATCTGTCCATCATAAAAGTGCATCCGTCCATCATAAAAGAGCATCTGTCCATCATAAAAGTGCATCCGTCCATCATAAAAGTGCATCCGTCCATCATAAAAGTGCATCCGTCCATCATAAAAGAGCATCTGTCCATCATAAAAGTGCATCCGTCCATCATAAAAGAGCATCTGTCCATCATAAAAGTGCATCCGTCCATCATAAAAGAGCATCTGTCCATCATAAAAGTGCATCCGTCCATCATAAAAGAGCATCTGTCCATCATAAAAGTGCATCCGTCCATCATAAAAGTGCATCTGTCCATCATAATAGTGAATCTATCCGTCATAAAAGTGCATCCGTCCATCATAAAAGTGCATCCGTCCATCATAAAAGAGCATCTGTCCATCATAAAAGTGCATCCGTCCATCATAAAAGTGCATCCGTCCATCATAAAAGTGCATCCGTCCATCATAAAAGAGCATCTGTCCATCATAAAAGTGCATCCATCCATCATAAAAGTGCATCCATCCATCATAAAAGTGCATCTGTCCATCATAAAAGTGCATCTGTCCATCATAAAAGTGCATCTGTCCATCATAAAAGTGCATCTATCCATCATAAAAGTGCATCCGTCCATCATAAAAGTGCATCCGTCCATCATAAAAGTGCATCTGTCCATCATAAAAGTGCATCCGTCCATCATAAAAGAGCATCCGTCCATCATAAAAGTGCATCCGTCCATCATAAAAGTGCATCTGTCCTTCATAAAAGTGCATCTGTCCATCATAAAAGTGCATCCATCCATCATAAAAGTGCATCTGTCCATCATAAAAGTGCATCTGTCCATCATAAAAGTGCATCTATCCATCATAAAAGTGCATCCGTCCATCATAAAAGAGCATCTGTCCATCATAAAAGTGCATTCGTCCATCATAAAAGTGCATCCGTCCATCATAAAAGAGCATCTGTCCATCATAAAAGTGCATCCGTCCATCATAAAAGAGCATCTGTCCATCATAAAAGTGCATCCGTCCATCATAAAAGTGCATCTGTCCATCATAAAAGTGCATCCGTCCATCATAAAAGAGCATCCGTCCATCATAAAAGAGCATCTGTCCATCATAAAAGTGCATCCGTCCATCATAAAAGTGCATCTGTCCATCATAAAAGTGCATCCGTCCATCATAAAAGTGCATCCGTCCATCATAAAAGAGCATCTGTCCATCATAAAAGTGCATCCGTCCATCATAAAAGAGCATCTGTCCATCATAAAAGTGCATCCGTCCATCATAAAAGAGCATCTGTCCATCATAAAAGTGCATCCGTCCATCATAAAAGTGCATCTGTCCATCATAAAAGTGCATCCGTCCATCATAAAAGTGCATCTGTCCATCATAAAAGTGCATCCGTCCATCATAAAAGTGCATGTGTCCATCATAAAAGTGCATCTATCCATCATAAAAGTGCATCCGTCCATCATAAAAGTGCATCCGTCCATCATAAAAGAGCATCTGTCCATCATAAAAGTGCATCCGTCCATCATAAAAGTGCATCCGTCCATCATAAAAGTGCATCCGTCCATCATAAAAGTGCATCTGTCCATCATAAAAGAGCATCTGTCCATCATAAAAGTCTATCCATCCATCATAAAAGTGCATCTATCCATCATAAAAGTGCATCTGTCCATCATAAAAGTGCATCTGTCCATCATAAAAGAGCATCTGTCCATCTAAAAATTGCATCTATTCATCTAAAAATTGCATCTGTCCATCATAAAAGTGCATCCGTCCATCATAAAAGTGCATCCGTCCATCATAAAAGAGCATCTGTCCATCATAAAAGTGCATCCATCCATCATAAAAGTGCATCTATCCATCATAAAAGTGCATCTGTCCATCATAAAAGTGCATCTGTCCATCATAAAAGTGCATCTGTCCATCATAAAAGTGCATCCGTCCATCATAAAAGAGCATCTGTCCATCTAAAAATTGCATCTATTCATCTAAAAATTGCATCTGTCCATCATAAAAGTGCATCCGTCCCCCGTCCGTCATAAAAGTACATCTATCCATCATAAAAGTGCATCTGTCCATCATAAAAGTGCATCCGTCCATCATAAAAGTGCATCTGTCCATCATAAAAGTGCATCTGTCCATCATAAAAGTGCATCCATCCATCATAAAAGTGCATCCGTCCATCATAAAAGTGCATCCGTCCATCATAAAAGTGCATCTGTCCATCATAAAAGAGCATCTGTCCATCTAAAAATTGCATCTATCCATCATAAAAGTGCATCTGTCCATCATAAAAGTGCATCTGTCCATCATAAAAGTGCATCTGTCCATCATAAAAGTGCATCCATCCATCATAAAAGTGCATCTGTCCATCATAAAAGTGCATCTGTCCATCATAAAAGTGCATCCGTCCATCATAAAAGTGCATCCGTCCATCATAAAAGTGCATCTGTCCATCATAAAAGTGCATCCATCCATCATAAAAGTGCATCTGTCCATCATAAAAGTGCATCCGTCCATCATAAAAGAGCATCTGTCCATCTAAAAATTGCATCTATTCATCTAAAAATTGCATCTGTCCATCATAAAAGTGCATCCGTCCATCATAAAAGTGCATCCGTCCATCATAAAAGTGCATCTGTCCATCATAAAAGTGCATCCGTCCATCATAAAAGAGCATCTGTCAATCTAAAAATTGCATCTATTCATCTAAAAATTGCATCTGTCCATCATAAAAGTGCATCTGTCCCCCGTCCGTCATAAAAGTACATCTGTCCATCATAAAAGTGCATCTGTCCATCATAAAAGTGCATCTGTCCATCATAAAAGTGCATCCATCCATCATAAAAGTGCATCCGTCCATCATAAAAGTGCATCCATCCATCATAAAAGTGCATCCGTCCATCATAAAAGTGCATCTATCCATCATAAAAGTGCATCTGTCCATCATAAAAGTGCATCCATCCATCATAAAAGTGCATCTATCTATCATAAAAGTGCATCCATCCATCATAAAAGTGCATCTGTCCATCATAAAAGTGCATCTATTCATCATAAAAGTGCATCTGTCCATCATAAAAGTGCATCCATCCATCATAAAAGGGCATCTGTCCATCATAAAAGTGTATCTGTCCATCATAAAAGTGCATCTATTCATCATAAAAGAGCATCTGTCCATCATAAAAGTGCATCTGTCCATCATAAAAGTGCATCCATCCATCATAAAAGTGCATCTGTCCATCATAAAAGTGCATCTGTCCATCATAAAAGTGCATCTGTCCATCATAAAAGTGCATCTGTCCCCCGTCCGTCATAAAAGTACATCTGTCCATCATAAAAGTGCATCTGTCCCCCGTCCGTCATAAAAGTGCATCTGTCCATCATAAAAGTGCATCTGTCCCCCGTCCGTCATAAAAGTACATCTGTCCATCATAAAAGTGCATCTGTCCATCATAAAAGTGCATCCATCCATCATAAAAGTGCATCTGTCCATCATAAAAGTGCATCCGTCCATCATAAAAGAGCATCTGTCCATCTAAAAATTGCATCTATTCATCTAAAAATTGCATCTGTCCATCATAAAAGTGCATCTGTCCCCCGTCCGTCATAAAAGTACATCTGTCCATCATAAAAGTGCATCTGTCCATCATAAAAGTGCATCTGTCCATCATAAAAGTGCATCCATCCATCATAAAAGTGCATCCGTCCATCATAAAAGTGCATCCATCCATCATAAAAGTGCATCCGTCCATCATAAAAGTGCATCTATCCATCATAAAAGTGCATCTGTCCATCATAAAAGTGCATCCATCCATCATAAAAGTGCATCTATCTATCATAAAAGTGCATCTATTCATCATAAAAGTGCATCTGTCCATCATAAAAGTGCATCCATCCATCATAAAAGGGCATCTGTCCATCATAAAAGTGTATCTGTCCATCATAAAAGTGCATCTATTCATCATAAAAGAGCATCTGTCCATCATAAAAGTGCATCTGTCCATCATAAAAGTGCATCCATCCATCATAAAAGTGCATCTGTCCATCATAAAAGTGCATCTGTCCATCATAAAAGTGCATCTGTCCATCATAAAAGTGCATCTGTCCATCATAAAAGTGCATCTATCCATCATAAAAGTGCATCTATCCATCTAAAAATTGCATCTGTCCATCATAAAAGTGCATCTGTCCATCAAAAAATGGATATTCTCACCGGAGCGTCATACGCTGGAACCCCAGTCTCTAATGAACGCGAGGACAACAGTTAGCGAAAGTTAGAGATTACAGTTTGTAAAGTTATAAATATGGATATTTTTCTTACACAAACGCATGGCTTCGCTTCAGAAAGTCTTTATCAAACCCCTGGAGCCGTGTGGAGCACTGTTATGGACTTCAAAACAGAAACAGCCATTATAAAGCTAGGATTAGCCAGGACATTTTTAAATATAACTCTGATTGTATTCGTCTGAAAGAAGAATGTCATATACACCTAGAGTGGCTTGAGGGGAGAGCAAATTATGGGCTAATTTTCATTTTGGAGTGAATTACACCTTTAATATGGAAATAGTTTAATGTAAATACGGCTTGCCATACTATGGCAAGGGTAAACTTGTGTTGACGGTTGTGTTTAGAAGTTAGGCGATAGAAAATATAATTAGCCTGATATAAAATCAATGGAAGTCTAGTCAACGTCCTCACTAATATAGAAAAACAAACCTGTGTGTGTGTGTGTGTGTGTGTGTGTGTGTGTGTGTGTCCGAAGCTCCCTGATGGTGGCAGCAGCTTTAGTGACGCAGTGTCTGTGTGCGCGCGGTCGGAGCGCGCGACTCCACCCAACGGCCAGAGCTGAGGCACAAAACAACTTTGCGAGCGCAGCGCGAGTCATGGCGTCAAAGAAGATCTCCTGAAGAACAAACTCTGCGCTAACTACCACCAAAAGCGTCCAACAAGCTACCGACGACCGTCTGGATCTAATATAAACAACAAAAAAGTCCACTTTACGAAGGAATCATGGTCACCGAGTGTCGACTTTAAAGCTAACAGAGCGCAGCTAGCTCAAGAGTTTGGCGTCGCGAGGAGTTTCGCCAACAGTGTAAATATAGTGTAAATATATAGTTTAAGACGGAGTAGTGTGAGGGAAGGAGCTGTACGTGTCTCTCCGAGAGTTTGCTGGGTGTAGTTGGCCTGTGGACGGGTGGAGATGGCTCAGTCGCCGGTAGCTGTTCAAGTTCCTGGAATGCAGGTGAGTCGGTGTGGAAAGGTAACGACAGGCCATCATCATTATCATCGGCTAATCCGCATTCAGCCTTTAATACACTCATGAATCATCTGATCACACCTTTAACTAAGTTCATGTCCTTCAACACTTGCTTTTTTTTATTCACCCCTAACTTAAAGTGCTATGTAAATACCGTGATATATGAATATGGCAGACGGCATTATCATCTAATGCGCGATGTTATAGTAATTTAGCGGTGCTCTTTTTGTTATGATGTACTTTTTGATTATCTGCTGTTATATCAAGACGAGCAGAGATGCTTAAAAAAGCAATTGCTTCATGTATAAATTACACAAATTATGGTAAGTCTGTTTTCTTTCCTCGGACCTTTATAATATGTAGTGTACTGGATATTTGCACTTGAGCACATTTAAATGTGTCATTTTGATATGGGAAATATGAATCTGACAGGTTTGGAAGATAAATACATCTCAGTTGTTATTGTAGTTACTACTGCATGGAAAATATTCAAATAATTAGTGACACATTTAATAGCCATATGTGGGTCATATGTATATTTTTTGTTGTTGTTTTGTTTACATATATATAAATGTGTGTATAATACACACACACACACACACACATATACATATATATACAGGGAGTGCAGAATTATTAGGCACGTTGATTTTCTGATCATATTTTTTTTCCAGGCACATTTGACCAATTCCAAACCACAGTAATCCTAATAACTACTATTGATTTAGTATTTAATAATGTATAAGTGATATATAATTGTTCATGAAGGCTGGAAATGAAAATCACCTTATATTCAGGTGTGCAGAATTATTAGGCATGTTTTCTTTTACAGATAAATTGAGCCAAAAAAGAGATTTAACTCAGACTGAAAAGTCAAAAAGTATTAAATGCCCATGAGAAGGATGCAATACTAATGCAATACTAGACATTGCAGAATCTGCCAGTACGTTTTGGGAGTTCATTTTAGTCCATCTCTGCAAAACGGACTTCAGGATGGGCTATAATGAACTCCCAAAACGTACTGGCAGATTCTGCAATGTCTAGTATTGCATTAGTATTGCATCCTTCTCATGGGCATTTAATACTTTTTGACTTTTCAGTCTGAGTTAAATCTCTTTTTTGGCTCAATTTATCTGTAAAAGAAAACATGCCTAATAATTCTGCACACCTGAATATAAGGTGATTTTCATTTCCAGCCTTCATGAACAATTATATATCACTTATACATTATTAAATACTAAATCAATAGTAGTTATTAGGACTACTGTGGTTTGGAATTGGTCAAATGTGCCTGGAAAAAAAATATGATCAGAAAATCAACGTGCCTAATAATTCTGCACTCCCTGTGTATATATATATATATATATATATATATATATATATATATGTAAACAAAAACTTTTATTAGATGCAATTTATCGTGGTTAATCAATTTAACAGCACCAATTGACATATATATATATATATATATATATATATATATATATATCCATCCCTAATTTTATATATTTATATATGTATTTATTTTGCATCGATAGGATTTCGTACCGATTTTAACTTTATTTTTCAATGAATCGAATGAATCGTACACACACACACACACACACACACAGGTCAAAAAAATCCTTGCGGTGCATCTCTATTTTCAAATATATATATATATATATATATATATATATATATATATATTTTTTTTTGCACCGAGAGGATTTTCCCCCCCCGATGTTAACAACTATTGACCGATACCGATATTTGTCACTTGCTGTCTTATTTGTACTTTTGTCATTACAATAAATGAGTGTTTTGATCATGTTTTAAATGTGCAAAGTTCGAAAATACATAGTTATGCTAGAGTTTATTTCTGCATCATCAAATCATTTCTATTGAGCATGGATTTGATCCATTTAATATCCAACAGGTGTAGATAAAGACAACAGAACAGATGCGTTTGAAACAAACAGTGCTTTTCTGCTCGGTCTTTCAGGAACAGAAATACAGTAATCAAAGGTAAAATATTATTTGCTGTATAAACGAAATATACATTCATCTTAAATAAATAAATAGGGCTGTGATGAGATCTCGTGCAACGTTATATTGTCATGACGGAGTGTGAGGGTGAAGTTGAGGAAAAGACAGTTCATATCTTTTATAATGCGCGTTCAGCACCACTGCTCCCTATTCACAGAGTACACACCATCACAGAATTGAAAGTGAAAGTAAACAGGAGCTCGCATTCAAACGCGATGTCAATGCGTTACCGCTGTTTGAGGCATTTCCCAATATGAGAACCATCTGTGAAGTTGACCATCTCTTAGCTCGGTCATGCTTGAAGAAGCGTGGTCTCTCTTTGCACTTTGAATATTGAGTGCGTTGATTATGGTTGCACTTATTGTTTGCACTTGATCAGTTTGTGGGAAGGAGTTGAGTTAGGAGGTCAACAGAAGCTCATAAGCCGGTCAGTTGAGTTTGTGCTAAACCTTTACAGTGCTTGTTGTCTCTTACTGCGTATGATAATTCATATAAAGTAGAACTGAAAAGACATTCATTACAAGATGATGAGTTTAAACTATTTTCCTTGTGATGTATTTCATCATTTAGGATTTCTTAATTCTCGTGAATCCAATCTCGTGTCTCGTGAGCTAAGTGTCTCGTCACACCCCTATTATTAAAGTTATTTAGTCGAGTTTGATTAGTGTTAAACAGACAGCAGGAGGATTATTAGGCTGCTGTCACTTTAAGAGCTGATGCTCGGATCCATTACATTAAAATGAGAAATGTTCTGTGTTGGACTGAAACCGAGAGCGCATCTGTATTTGTTTCAATAAAAGCTATTGAAAATTGTGTTTCTCATACTGCCGTGACAACCGTCAAAATTTCCATTCCGTTATTGCGATCATTGAAATGTGATAACCATAGCAATTAAAGGAACAAAAATATGTATTTATTATTATTTGTTCTTCGTTTTATTACTGACTTTTCACTTGATCTTTTTAAAGCAGTGATTGCTTAATTGAAAGATACTTGAAGGCTACATTTTAATGTAGCTATTATTTACATATGTATTATTAATGTTAAAAATTCACTTGTTTAATTTGTTTTTATTTTCAAATAAATAAAATAGGTCAATAGTTCAAATTAGTCTTGCTTGATTCAAAGTATTTATGAAGGTCATGTGTAATATGTTTATTATGTTAGTATTATATTAATGGAAACCACCATTTTGAGCAAAAAAAAAAAATGTTTCATTCTGGTTTCAGATTTCTGAGGTCTCCTTACTAAAAGTATACTTGTTAAAGATAAATAAATGTTAATAAAGTTATTTTTATAATAAGAGTATATTTTCTCTAAAAATAACAATAATAAAGTCAGTGATCTTTCACCCCAGACAGATGCAGTTGTAACCTAAATATTTTATTTTTGGATGTGTGCACATGAAGTGGGAGTGGCGTGGCATCAGCTGATGCTGTCTTTAGCTTCAAATAAAAAAAAATACAATTATTTTAGTGCTCCTTGGATTATTTTTTTTATCATCCATTTCATACAATTTTATTACAGATTAATAAACTGTATATAAAAGTATTTAATTTACAATTTTTTTACAATTTATTTGTGTATTCTACTTTTCATTTTATTACTGCAACAACAGCGCTCCCACTAAATAGGCTATATAAAATTCAACCGGGCGGGCACTAGGACCTGGAGGAGCTTCTGCTGCTGTGGAGGCTGCTGCGCGCGCTAGAGAGTGGGGAGACGCGATTGTGCTTATTTTGGGCTAGTTTTGTTGTGAAAACCTGGCAATCCTGTTGATTCACAAATTCAATATAATGATGTTGATTAATGATGTCAATATAAATCACCATACATGCAATGTATTTGCTTATTTTCACTTCAAGAATGGCCACACGGCTGACATGATCTTATCGCTATAGCACTCCTTGCACACGTGAGGTATTGCAGGCTCATATCAACACATTATCATATCGGCAAGGCATATCGGCATAATTTTTTCATATCGGACGATGCCGATTTTTATATTTTAAGCGTTTATCGGCCGATTCTGATGTTGTGCCGATAATATCGTGCATCCCTATTAAAATCACAGCCTTTGCGCTTTCATAATCGCACATAAGTCAAATCACGATTGCGGTTCGATTTCGATTAATCGTACAGCCCTAATATAAACACAGTGTGTACAGAAAGTATTCAGACCCCTTAAATTTTTCACTGTTATATTGCAGCCATTTTCTAAAATCATTTAAGTTAATTTTTTTTCCTCAATGTACACACAGCAGCCCATATTGACAGAAAAACACAGTATTACAATTTTTTTGCAGAATTATTAAAAAACAAAAACTGAAATATCACTAGGGGTGCACCGATCCGATATTAGGATCGGATATCGGCCGCGATACTGACAAAATAGCTGGATCGGGGATCGGAAAAATTAACAGATCCACAAGCCGATCCAGGTGTTTTTTTCCGTCGCAGCAGAACCTACGTCATTCGTCAGCTTCACGTGGTCGCATGCTAGAAGGGAGCGAGCCAGAGATTCGGCTGTGTGGAGGAGATATTTCACGCTTGCCACGCCAACTAGTTCGTCGCTGTTTCGAGGGTATTACTGCAAAGTAAGGGTCTTTCCTGCATTGACATTTTTTTGACGGCCAAAGCCTAATTTGATGAGTTATTGTGATTTACGAGTGATGTAGAACAGATTCTGCGCTTGTGACTGAGTGACAGAGAGACCGATCTGAGAGCTCCTCCCCCGCGCGCGCTCTCTGGGTCTTCAAAATAATCAGTGTTCGCTCTCATATTTCACATATTAATCCAAATCAAAAGCTCGGAAGACCGAAACCATGTTGCACGTGACACATTCGGACAATTGTGTCCTTGA
This sequence comes from Gobio occitaniae, assembly GCA_033150135.1. Lineage (NCBI taxonomy): Eukaryota > Metazoa > Chordata > Actinopteri > Cypriniformes > Gobionidae > Gobio > Gobio occitaniae. The sequence goes on from JARQWZ010001324.1 coordinate 103,820, forward strand.
ATTATCACTGGGTGTGAATTGCGCTCAAAAAACATTGACTCTTCTCTGACCAGCTGACATAAAGCATACTTTCAATAAGCGGGAGACAAATTATATCCAGTTATGAAGTGTTTTCTTTATGTTGACATCTTTCGCGATGTTCTAACAGACGGGATTCGCACACAACGCATCTGCTAATGTCCGATTCGCGACCTAATGACTCCTTTGAACCGAATCATTTTAACGACTGGCCAGAACAACTGATCTGTCCAACACTGAACTCATGAACTCAGTTTATTAATTTACTCAGAACGCAACTGAAATGAGAACACAAGTGTGCTTACCCATTTTAGCAAGAGTGGGTAGTAAGAATTATTTTTAATTATCAACAGTATTTCATCTTATTTCTGTTGACAATGTGTAGTAAAATAAATAGGCCTAGCCTACAATCATTTAATCTGGAGTGAGGTGAAACCAGAACAAAGTTGTTATTAGCTAGCTGAAAATTTTTATTAAATTGCATATGGTAGAAAATTAGACTATTTGTTAATTTGTAATGCTACTTTTTAATATTGATATGATTATATACCAAAACAATTATCTGTAGTGTAAAAAATGTTTGGTAACTGTCAGATTACTATTGTATGTTTGACCAATACACTGTTTTTTGTTTCCACTGCTACATTTTATTTATTTAAAGAAGTTAGATTACATTCTATTTTAGATTTGAATGCACAATTGTTTTTTAAATAAATAAGAATTCAACACCTTACATACATCTGTTATTTTGTCTTAGTTATGTTTAGTTAGTAAAGTCTGGTGCCTTTAGTCTCTTCAAGGAAGGTATAAGGTGGAAGATATACAGTTTATCAACAATATATCGGATCGGTATCGGGTATCGACAGATACACAAAGCCCAGGCATCGGTATCGGTATCGGGACTGAAAAAGTCGGATCGGTGCACCCCTAAATATCACATGGTCCTAAGTATTCAGACCCTTTTGCTCAGTATTTAGTAGAAGCACCTTTTTGATCTAATACAGCCGTGAGTCTTTTTGGGAAAGATGCAAGTTTTTCACACCTGGATTTGGGGATCCTCTGCCATTCCTCCTTGCAGATCCTCTCCAGTTCTGTCAGGTTGGATGGTAAACGTTGGTGGACAGCTATTTTCAGGTCTCTCCAGAGATGCTCAATTGGGTTTAAGTCAAGGCTCTGGCCATTCAAGAACAGTCACGGAGTTGTTGTGAAGTCACTCCTTCGTTATTTTAGCTGTGTGCTTAGGGTCATTGACTTGTTGGAAGGTGAACCTGAGGTCTTGAGCACTCTGGAGCAGGTTTTCGTCCAGGATATCCCTGTACTGGGCCTGAAAAACACCCCCACAGCATGATGCTGCCACCACCATGCTTCACTGTTGGGACTGTATTGGACAGGTGATGAGCAGTGCCTGGTTTTCTCCACACATACTGCTTAGAATTAAGGCCACAAAGTTCTATCTTGGTCCCATCAGACCAGATAATCTTATTTCTCACCATCTTGAAGTCCTTCAGGTGTTTTTTTTAGCAAACTCCATGCGGGCTTTCATGTGTCTTGCACTGAGTAGAGGCTTCCGTCGGGCCACTCTGCCATAAAGCCCTTTCCTAATCAAGTCCAATCAGTATAATCAAACACAGCTGGACTCAAATGAAGGTGTAGAACCATCTCAGGCCCATATCGACCTCAAAGGGGGCATATTTAGTAGTGCCTAAGTTAGCCTAGTTTTGACATAAATGGGCACTAAGTTACAACTTAAGCACTACTAAATATTTTTGCGTTGCACCATTAAACTTAGTTGAAGCGTAACTCTACGTATAAACTAAATATTTCCGGAAGCCTCCGATCAGGAGTAATGGTTGGAATAATAAAGCAGACTGACTGAACTGCATAATAAGCTCTTGTTTTACACGACAGACTTCAATTCTTTACACATATATGATAATGCTGACATTTACACTCGCTTACATTTTAAGAGAGAAAACATTGTGAATAGATTACTTAACACGAAACCATCAAAACTGTGTGAATCTGTCCCATCGGTCCGTGTTTTGCATGTCATGATGTCAAATAATTAGGGCTGTCAAAAGATTAATCGCGATTAATCGCATCCAAAATAAAAGTTTGTGTTTACATAATATATGTGTGTGTACTCTGTTAATTATTATTTATATATAAAAACACACACAAGCATGTATATATTTAAGAAAAAAATATAATTTTTATATATAAAACATTTATATTTATATATATTATAGATTATATAAATGTATATACAGTATATAAATGCAAATATTTCTTAAATATATACATGAATGTGTATGTATTTATATATAAATAATAATTAACATATACACACACATATATTATGTAAACACAAACTTTTATTTTGGATGCGATTAATCGCGATTAATCTTTGGACAGCCCTACAAATAAAATCAGTCATAATCAATAAATGTAATTTCTTATGTTTTTTTTTGTTTGTTTCAGTATTTATTTATTGATCCTTGTTAATGTCGTTTCATATACTGAATGCTTCTGAATGTTATTTATATATAAAAGCACTTACGTTATTCAGGATTAAGTATATTTTTAATGGAAACGTATTTTTACCGTTGGTTACGTGAGGAAAAAGAAGTTATAATAATGAAGGACACTGAAATTTCAACACAACTTCTGCTCACATATCTGAAGGCTGCTATTGGATCATTGAGGGCAAACGTCATATTATTATTACTTTACGGAGAGCTTACGACCTACTAGTTACGTTCTGCCTTAAGAACAAATGGTGCAACCGAAAAAAGTATAAAGTTAGTTACAAACTATCTAGTAGTTACTAAGCCTCTAGTGTGGACTTTACGTTCCAATTAAAGAAAGAGCTTACGAACGACTGGTGCAACCCTACCCTGAATACTTAGGACCATGTGATATTTCAGTTTTTCTTTTTTAATAAATCTGCAAAAATGTCAATATGGGCTGCTGTGTGTACATTAATGAGGGAAAAAAATGAACTTAAATGATTTTAGCAAATGGCTGCAATATAACAGAGTGAAAAATTTAAGGGGGTCTGAATACTTTCTGTACCCACTGTATGTATATATATATATATATATATATATATATATATTAGGGCTTGGCAAATTAACGCGTTAACGCGGGCGATTAATTTTTTCAGCTTAACGCATTAAAAATATTTAACACAAATAACGCAGCGTCCGTTTTTATATCCATTTTTGCTTAGCGTTACATGATCATCACGCTCCTTATTCATGTAAATGCTTCCAAGCGCGACAAGACACAAGAGAACGCGCTGTATGTCAATGTCCTGTGTGTGTGTGTGTGTGTGTCAGTGTCAGCTAATCAAGGGACACTCTGACACACACACACACACACACACACTCGACGCATAGACAGACTCACATCAGTTTCCGCCTCACATCGAGATCTCTTTTGCTCTTGAACAAACAATAACAACAACACCAACACAGAGGATTTTGAGTATTCTCATATTAGGAGTCTTAAATGAGTTAAATAATGTCTTAAATGAACTCAAAGAGTTGTGAGGAAATGAGATGCGCGGCTGTTCTTAAAGTGACAGTAGCACTGATGATGCCTGTCATTAATGTTCATCAAAGAACAACGGGAACAGAGAAAATTGAAGCTTTAATGATGATTAATCTATATTTCATTTATTATTTATGCAGTTAAAAAAGGTGTTTGATAACTATTACATTTCTGTATATGTCTAAGAGGGAAGGCCATGGGTAAATATAACATTTATTATTTTGGGTTTATGTAAAGATTGTTTTAAGTTCACTTAAATTAAAAGTTGTTTTTTTTAAAGCCTAATAAATGTTGAAATTGGTTGCTTTCAGTTATACTGTAATGTGACGTCATTAATATTTCAGAGACTTTAGTATCAGTGATACTGGCCTTCATTCATAAAAACATGACAATACAACACATATTTAAAATACGCTGTCTTTAAATTGTTTATACATTAATTTGGAGAGTAACTGAAATTATTACAATATCAAAATATTAAAAACTTAAAGCTACACTGTGTGATATTTTCCCCCATCTAGTGGTGAACTTGTATATGACCATCCAGTGAATATTAGTTTCTGTTCCTCTCAATTCCGATTTCTTTTTAACTCCTACGGTGGCTGATTTAGTCCAAGATTAACATGGCTTCCAGTTCCACCTCGTCCACATTGGACACGGAGCCATCGAGTGTTAAAACACCAAAGGCGAAGCTTGAATTTACGGGTATGTCCCTCTTTGGCTAATGTACTTTCAAGATGGAGGGGCAACATGGCGACCGGCATTCGAACCCTCACCCGTATGTATTTACAATGGCATATTATAACTTACGAGTAGGGGTGCTCCGATCGATCGGCAACCGATCTCGATCGGTCGATAATCGCTTTGGGATGATTGATCGGCGGTCTCCAAAAAGGCCGATCTCATGAACCGATCTCAGCTGACGACACATAAACCCGCACCTGCCGTGAGAGTGAGGGCGTCTCATTCTCTTTCCAGCGCGGGTAAAATAATTATAATGCTGAAGGTGAGGTACAATTCATATTTCTATATTAAATAACTTACGCAGTCATTTGAAAACTTTCTGTGGGATGTAAGTTCACAAACAGCGCGCGTGAATCACCGCGTGCGCGCGCTCTCTCTCCCTTTCAAAATGCTCAAATGGCTTCACATCAGCGCATCGCATGTGCACTAAAATCAGCTGCACAGTTGACACAGGATTTGCCACTTTGCACAATCGAGGCAGTGTCGCATCGTCACTAAAGTTTATCATTTGCATTTATTTTTAAGTCTCGCCAGTGTTCAAACCGCACTCGCGCGCACGGTCTGGAGAGACACACACACACAGGCCATCTCACAAAAAGCTTGCGAGAACAAATTGCGCTGAAATGGTCAGATACACACAAATGTATGTACTAAATGACCGTCTTGACGAGTGTGCACGTAAACCCCGTCGTGACTCGCGAGTGAACGTTTGTGCAGCTGTGTGTAACCTATCCGTGTTCGCTCTTAAAGTGACAGCTGTCGAATAAACTGCTGCTGTCTCTGAGTTTCTCTTTGTCTTGTGTTGTTTGATGAACCTTTATGACACTCACTGCTCTTGAATGACTAACTTTTGCAACCTTAAGTGTAAGGATTAATCTAATTTAATTTATTCAGGGAAGACCAATATTAATTTACATTTGATTTCTTATTAAATGTCTTTAGTATTTCTTACCTCAATACTAATGTTAGACCTACCTGAAAAATTGTTTTTAAAAACAAAAATGCACTGCATGATCAAATATTTAGGTGAGATAATTATATACATTTATTATATACATTTATTTGGAAAAGATGGCCTACAGTAGCCTTAAGTTATCTCATTTTCTAAAATAAACACTTGGTGGTTCTTCAAGATCTTGACTCAGTTAATTTAGAGTTAGTTTCATTTCTACAAATGGTGCAAACTCTGCAATATTGTAGATAAAAGATTGCCATTCCCCTGCCATTCTGTGATCGGCAATCGGCAGATCATGATCTTGGTGATCGGTAATCGGTGATCGGCCCCAAAAATGCTGATCGGAGCATCTCTACTTACGAGAATACTTTATTACTTGAAAGAAGTAAATATACATTAATGAGCACATATATTTTTGAAAGAACTAAGTGTTTTTAGCTAAGAACAAACTAAAAAAGTTACACAGTGTAGCTTTAAAATATTAAAAACTTGCGATTAATTACAGAATTTTTTTTTATTAATTAGTAAAAAAATGTAATCGATGCCCAGCACTAATATATATATATATATATATATAATGACTAATTTATCTAATATGTAAATTTCCGAGTCGACTGTGTGTGTGAAATGAGGACCATAAGGAGAATATGAATTGATTTTAAGTGTATAGAAGTGTGAATGGATGGTTGAGCTGAGCTGAACTGTAGTCTTGATCAGTCTGTATGTGGACATCTGTAATGATATCAGTGTATAATTCTGCTTCCTAAAGAGTCTGCGTTTGCTGCCTGTGATCTAGGACAGTGATGTAATCCCCGTCTTTAAAGCCTTTTTGTGTGACAGCAAGAAATTGCCTCGCTTGCAGCACAGGAAGTGTGTGTTGCGGCCGCTGTCACAACCTCACACTCCGGCAGACGCTGGGAGCCGGAAAACCCATAGTAGCATCACCAATGTTTGTTTTCTGACAGCGGACGGGGGTCAGAGAGGTCACTGATCCAGAACACACACACACACACACGTTTGTTTTTGTGAAATGTGAGGACATTCCATAGGCGTAATGGTTTTTATACCGTACAAACCGTATTCTCTATCCCCTTACACTGCCCCTGCCCCTAAACCTATCCATCACACACACACACACACACACACACACACACACACACACACACACACACACAGCCCCTAAACCTACCCATCACAGGAGACATTCTGCATTTTTACATTGTCAAAAAACATCACTTAGTCTGATTTATAAGATGTTTTCCTCATGGGGACCTAAAAATGTCCCCACAAGGATGAGGATTTCGGATATTGCCATCTTTGTGGGGACATTTTGTCCCCATAACGTAGGGATTACCAGTCCACACACACACACACACACACTTCTCTGCTATGACTACTACGTTGCCGGGTTGTGTTGTTAATCATTATCCGCAGCAGATCTGAAACTCGGCTCATTAATGTAACACTTGTGGCAGACCTTTTTAATGTTTGCTTAATGAGTTTTCCGAGGGTTTAAAGTGCAGTTTCGCCCTTTTAAACAGGCCATGCAATTGTCCATTCACAGAAGCATGAAGGAGTGTCTGTCTCAGGCGTCATGCTTGGGTGTGGCCCGCAAGGAAGTGTCTCACACACTGGTTTCTCTGAGTCAGCGAGACAGGTAGAGCGACAGACTCATGCTGAAAGCTTGTTGTGTCACATATGCGTTATCCCCAATGTGTTTCTGCAGGCCCTGAGGCTCATGTGTGTTTGTCTAGCTGTCAGAGGAGGAAATGCGTCCGGCTGATAAATCTTGTGGGGGTACACACACCCCCCCCTTGAGAGCTTGTTAGCATGCTAGTCATTAACGCCGCAGTCTGTGCTCAGAGGTTTATCAGAGGGACGCAGACCCGCTAACGCTAACCTTTTAATTGGATCTAAAGGCTAACTCGATGAGCAGCGTTCAATTTCAGAGGAGAATCTTTCACCCAGGGCTCGACATTAAGCACCGACATACACTTGTCAGAGTAAAAAAACATTATTGTAGTGTATATATTAGGGCTGTATATATTATTTATATATATATATATTAGGGCTGTCAAAAGATTAATCGCATCCAAAATATATTTATGAATATATTTAAGAAATATTTGCATGTATATACTGTATATACATTTATATAATATATATAAATATAAATGTTTTAAATATAAAAATAATATTTTTTTCTTAAATATATACATGCTTGTGTGTGTATTTTTATATATATATATATATATATATATATATATATATATATATATATATATATATATATATATATATATATATATATATATAAATATAAATATAAATATAAATATAAATATATATATATAAATATAAATATAAATAATAATTAACAGAGTACACACACATATATTATGTAAACACAAACTTTTATTTTGGATGCGATTAATCGCGATTAATCTTTTGACAGCCCTAATGTAAACATAATTTATTCTGAAGCAGTATTTGCATTGGTGTTCAGTCAGTGGGATATATTTAAATCTACATATTTATGATATTTTTACCTTTTATAAAGGGCATATTTCCCCTAATCGAGTTTAAATGTATGCTTCCTCTTTCATTTAAAATTTTTAAATAGTGTGTTTTGTCAAGAAAATGTAAAAAAATTGGCTTTTTATTAGGGATGCACCGTTTTATTTATTTTTTTGGGGACCGATATGATGCAGATTTGAACAAACTCATTGGCCGATAGCGATATTTGTCACTTGCACTCTTATTTGAAGTTTTGTCATTTAAAATAGATTTGATCATGTTTTAAATCAGATTTATCAAATAATTTCTAATGTACATTGACTGGATCCTTTTAACATTCAGCAGCCCAACATAAATACAACAGAACAAGATACACATGAAATAAACAGCGCTTTTTCAGGTACAGACATAAAGTAAAAAATTTTTAAATAGCACTGCATATTCTTCACTGTGTAAATTAAATACATATATTATTATTACATTGAAACGTAGCTCAATTCTACTGTACAACACTAATATATTTCTGTCACTATTACTTTGTTAAACTGAACTTTTATTTTGGCGGGTTGCCGTGAAGACCTGTGTGTGTGTGTGTGTGTGTGTGTGTGTGTGTGTGTGTGTGTGTGTGTGTGTGTGTGTGTGTGTGTGTGTGTGTGTGTGTGTGTGTGTGTGTGTGTGTGTGTGTGTGTGTGTGTGTGTGTGTGTGTGTGTGTGTGTGTGTGTGTGTGTGTGTGTGTGTGTGTGTGTGTGTGTGTGTGTGTGTGTGTGTGTTTATATGGCGATAGATTTTGTCGAATGAAATGGTAAAATTCTCATGAAGTGACTGGAGACGAGGTTCATGCGTTCATGTCCTCATATATTGAGACGGCAGAGGCTGAAAAACACTGCAAGTTTCTGTGTGTGTGTGTGTGTCTAACCATTCATTCACACAGAGAGATGCAGGATTCATATTTAAACAAAAGTCTTTTTGCAGCTTAATATTCACAGACACTCGTCCATATTGTGATTTGATTTAAAGCTACACTGTGTGATATTTTCCTCCATCTAGTGGTGAACTTGTATATGACCATCCAGTGAATATTAGTTTCTGTTCCTCTCAATTCTGATTTCGTTTTAACTCCTACGGTGGCCGATTTAGTCCAAGATTAACATGGCTTCCAGTTCCACCTCGTCCACATTAGACACGGAGCCATCGAGTGTTAAAACACCAAAGGCGAAGCTTGAATTACTTTATTTACTTTATTACTTGAAAGAAGTAAATATACATTAATGAGCACATATATTATTGAAAGAACTAAGTGTTTTTAGCTAAGAATAAACTAAAAAAGTTACACAGTGTAGCTTTAAGTGACTGACCTGCATTTTATTTATTCATCAAAGCTTTGACAAATTCCGTGACATTTCGTGTTATGCAGTAAATTCAGTATTTATGACTGGACTCCGTCTGCGTTTTCCACATCGCGGAGACGAATCCTTATGACAGTTTAGTCGAGTAGTGAGCGATTTTGTTTTTTGTTTGTTTGTTGGTCTTTTATTGTAACATGAAAACCAAGCGGCTCCTCCCCCAGTTTCTCTTGAAGCCAATACGGAAGTGAGTTAAACTGCAGTTCATGGACTGGCCACTAGAGGCAGACTCCAGGAGGAGCAGAATCTCATTGAGCTCATGTTAAAATGCCCAACTTTACAGCAGAAGAACACATGTTTACAGTCTGGGACACATTGTGCTTTTGGTCTATATATCTAATTTTGCCCTTCATGACGACTGTGAGCGGGGTGAATGTTTTTATAACTCATTCGTTTACATTATATAAAGCCTTAAAGTTCTGCATAATTAGGGCGTGGCCACTTTGAGTGACAGGTGGATTGCCGTTTGTCTGCTGTCTGTTAGTTGTCAATAAACAAGAAGTTAATATTAAGTGACTTACATTTTAGACCCAATATTGCCTGTTTTTGATTTGTCTCGCCAATGAAAATAGTTCCAAACTATGATGAACAATCTATAGTATGAACAATGATTCAATGACTCGCTCATTAAGACAGTCAAATGCTTCGTTCCTGAATGAATCAGCCGTTTGAATGAATGATTCAATGACTCGCTCATTAAGACAGTCAAATGCTTCGTTCCTGAATGAATCAGTCGAATGAATGAATCAGTTGAATGAATGATTCAGTGACTCGCTCATTAAGACAGTCAAATGCTTTGTTCCTGAATGAATCAGTCGTTTGAATGAATCAGTTGAATGAATGATTCATTGACTCGCTCATTAAGACAGTCAAATGCTTTGTTCCTGAATGAATCAGTCGAATGAATGAATCAGTTGAATTAATTATTCAATGACTCGCTCATTAAGACAGTCAAATGCTTTGTTCCTGAATGAATCAGTCGTTTGAATGAATCAGTTGAATGAATGATTCAGTGACTCGCTCATTAAGACAGTCAAATGCTTTGTTCCTGAATGAATCAGTCGAATGAATTAATCAGTTGAATTAATTATTCAATGACTCGCTCATTAAGACAGTCAAATGCTTTGTTCCTGAATGAATCAGTCGAATGAATGAATCAGTTGAATTAATTATTCAATGACTTGCTCATTAAGACAGTCAAATGCTTCACTTCTGAATGAATCAGCCGTTTGAATGAATCAGTTGAATTAATTATTCAATGACTTGCTCATTAAGACAGTCAAATGCTTCACTTCTGAATGAATCAGCCGTTTGAATGAATCAGTTGAATTAATTATTCAATGACTCGCTCATTAAGACAGTCAAATGCTTCACTTCTGAATGAATCAGCCGTTTGAATGAATCAGTTGAATTAACGGAAGTGATTTTCTGCCACATTTAATTTCACATTTAAAGAATATTTAAAATTTTTAAATAATTTCAAATATCAATATTCAACTTTTATGTTTAACACAAGCTCTTGAAGCTCCACCCTCTTCCTGAAAAGGGGCGGGGAGCAGCAGCTCATTTGCATTTAAAGGGACACGCACACAAACTGCACGTTTTGGCTCACCCTCAAAAAGTGACAATTTTTACATGTTATAAAAAATTATCTGTGGGTTTTTTTGAGCTAGAACTTCACATGCACACTCTGTGGACTTTTCTGTGGATTAATAAGTGTTCATAACGTTAAGGCCGAACCACTGGAGTCACATGGACTATTTTAACGATGTCTTTACAGCCTTTCTGGACCTTGATCAGAGCTCTCAGATTTGATCAGAAATATCTTCATTTGTGTCTGAAGATGTGTTTGGGACGACATGAGGGCGAGGAATTAATGACAGAACTTACAATTTTGGGTGAACTAACCCTTTAACTTGCACGGATTAATTGTTTAACACAAGACTAACAAAGTAAATAGTGTTCGTTTTGTTTGACTTTTAAGCTAATAAACAAACTACAACTTTAAATGATTGAAAAGACTAACTATAACATGCAACTATGTGCCTATTATACGTTTATCAGTATTGACTGGAAGTCGGATTCACTTCCTCCTCCTGTGAAATAACCGCAATGGGTAGTAATAACACTGTTTATATTGATTCATAGAGCTCCCCTCCCCAAGCTTTCCTGGAATATTATTGACTAACCTATAATATTGGCATCATCTCAGTTTTAAACGCTTATAAACGTGTCTTTTTTCTTCATTGTTCAGTTACACCTTCTATAAAACTGGAGGAATATATTTAAGCAACTGCAAATCTTTTTGGTGCAGTGAAACGCGTTATTAATTTTACGGTCACCTGCCCGTATACGGGCATTTACATTTACTTCACTATATTACTATTAAATCCTCTAGTCATGACAAACTATATATCATTGGAAAGGTCTAAGACTCAAGAATACATATTTTTTGATGATTTTGCAGAAAATATATATTTTGGAAGAGTAATGGATTAATATGTGACGAGTGTGCATCAAAAAATCTGTATCATTACAGGAGTTTTCACCTTTGTAACAAAAAGTCAACAACCACACTTTTAACCATTCAAACTTTGATTTTCATGCTAAAAGTTCATAACATAAACATTGATTCTAGTATTTAGCCAAAAATATTCAGAAAATAATATTATATATAGAGAATATCTACCTACCCCTATGCTGTATACATTATTCCAAAACCAAATAGATTTTATAAAAAAACTGGCATGATGCCCAAAACTTGCAGGTTAACACTTATAAAGTTGTAAATAGTTGTTAACAAGAGGGAAAAAAGTTGTAAATAGGTGAAAATTGTAAATAGTTTAGATTGTAAAAAGTTTTGTCAAATGTTTGTGGTGTAGTTTTCATAGTTTTTTAAATATTTTTTTTAATTCTTATTTGATTGTTCCAAATGAAATGTTTATAGAAATGTAGCATTTATTTGTATAAAAACAATCAAACAAATAGTAAAAAAACACACAAAAAACATCAATGTGTGTTGTGGTGTCATTTGCCAGATCAAGTAACTAGGACCTTTAGGAATCACCAATATGGTGTGTCTAACCCCTAGTGGATTTTTGGAGGTTATGCAGCTAAAAGTCTTACAGAAAACAATTTTTTTTTTAGTTTTTGACCTAATTTTTAACACAACTTGGTTAGAATTTTGGCTTTGACTTTCTGTCTTTTTTTTAGGCTGAAACCTATATTAATTTATATATTTTGTATTTTATATTTTTATAACAATAAACTTAAATAATCTGCCAAGTGTCTTCTTTTAAAAGAGACCAACCATAAGTCTTTAGTCCAAAGGGTTCATGAATTACAACCATTTAAGTTAGGGTAGTGCATTTTCACGTAAATGCTCAAAAAGGGGGTGACAGTTAAAGGGTTAAAGGGGCTATATGCGTTTTTCTGAAATTTAAACTCGCGACTGACACCTGTGGCCAAAAAACAGAACTGCTCTCATTTTCTGCTCGCTCTCGCAGCGGTGGTGACGTCACATCCGCAGACAGCGCGGGAAAAGACGACCCGCCAGAAAATAGGAAAAATAGGATACAGGCTTATCGGTGCACCCACTGTGAGCGGACAAGGTGTCAGTATGCTCATCAGGAGATGTTTGAGTCATAAATGGTCAAATAAAAAGGCTATTGTTACGTTTATTTTGGGGAAAAAGTTGCATATAGCCCCTTTAAAGAACATGAAATCAGTTTCTAAATGCACACAGTTCAGATGTGAACTATAAACTCAAATAGCACAAGTGTGTGATTACCACAGATGTACCTGTCCTGAGATGAAGCCGACTCAAAGTGACTGTGTGTAACCTCTGTATTGCAGAACAGTCGAACAGACCCTGAGGAGCTGTTCACTAAACTGGAGCGCATCGGGAAGGGCTCGTTCGGCGAGGTGTTTAAAGGCATCGACCGCCGCTCTCAGAATGTAGTGGCCATCAAAACCATCGATCTGGAGGAAGCAGAAGATGAAATCGAAGACATCCAGCAGGAGATCACCGTCCTCAGCCAGTGTGATAGTCCTCACGTCACCAAATACTATGGCTCTTACCTAAAGGTATGGGTTTGATGTTGACCGTTTCACACTTTATCTGGAGCACATGCTAGTAGAGTTGCTACGATGGCAAAATTTCAGTAGTCTCTGCCAATACCAGGAAGTATCTGTTAGGGTTGGGTACCGAACTCTGTACTTTTAAGGGCACCGACCGAATTGCGTCAGTACTACCGAGTACCGATTCACATTAAATCAATTGGTACCAAATTTCGGTACCTGAGAATAGGGATGCGCAGTATACCGGTACTGGAAAAATACCAGTATATATTTTATTTCAAACGGTACGATATCATGATTTTGCTCATTTCGGTATATACTGCTGTTCCGAAGTTCACCGCTAGGTGGCTGTGCGCTAGCCAAACTGACGCGAAACCGGCAAATGTGGCAACAAGATGAATACAGCCGTTAAATCTCACTCAACACGCACAAAACTCATTAATAAAGAGAGAAGTAGACGTGAAATTTGGAAGAACTTTGCTTCTAAAAGTGCTGAAGAACCATCAAACCTTGCCAAGCATCGTCACTTAATTCCTGACTTGTAAGACATTAAGAGATCGACAGGTGAGTGCATAATTCTAACCATCTAATTTAGACATTTTTCTTTTAACACTGATTAACGCACATACATAAGATCGTATCGTTTAAATAAAGAAATCTCCAGCGTTCGTTTCAACCAGTGACGTTTAGACCTCATAATATTTGCACGCATACTATTGCACTATTTACATCCGCGAAAGACATAACCAACTGTGTTTATGTAACTACTCACTAAAGATTGACATTTTTTACATAATTTTGTGTGTATTTCACTGAGGAAAAACAATTTAATTTGGAATGCGCGAGCTCTTTAGGCTTGTGTGTGTGTGTGTGTGTGTGTTTGTTGTTGGGATGAGCGCAAAGAAAACTCTAAGCTCTCATCCCATATGTATTACGGAATGCTATAAAATCGCTCGCATGTTCAAATTGGCGAGGTTTAAAAAGACGTGGGCAGTGATTTCCGTCAGCTCTCCCGAAACGGAAGCGAAAGTGTTGAATCTGAGCGTGCAGATGCTTTTATAGTGCAGGTGCGATTGAAGCTAGAAGCAATTTGCTCATTTTGAGAGAATGGAGACGCGCAGTAATGCTCAAATTACATACAAAAAAGTTTCCAAATGACTGATTGATGTGATAATCTTTGTTGATTCATTTAATAATAAACATTTGCGGTAATTTCCCGCTTCATAAACCCAAAACTTGCGAGAGTGAGTAAAATTATGCGCAATACCCGCATCAAAATTCAGACCCTGTATGGTATCGATTTAATATCGGTACTTCGGTATTAGATTGTGGTTCCGTACCGAAGACAAAATTGTGGTATCGAGCCATCCCTACCTGAGAACGCATTGTGATATAGACTAGTGTCTGTAAATATTAAACCGCGAAAAGACTATTTAAATACGAATTACGCATGTCTCTGTGCGAATGAATGCCATAGACGCACGGTTTACAGTCTATGGGTTTACCTCACACACACACACACACTCAGAATCGTGTGTGACGGTCGCATGTTTCCATCTCTGCCTCTCATATGAGGACATGAACGCACAAACGTCATCTCCAGAGTCACTTCATGAGCATTTTACCGCTTCATTTGAGAAAAACTACCGTCATATCATAAACACACAGAAACTCAAAGGTCTTCACGGCAACACGTCAAAATAAAAGTTCGGCTAACTTGACAAATAAATTACTGTTGTAAAGTAGGATTTAGATGCGTCTCAATGTAATAATAATACTCACACTAATGTAATAATAATAAATGATCAAAAAGTAATTTTGTAAAGTAAAAATAAATAAATAAATAACATTTTTCTTCATGTTTTAATTTTAACCCATTAAAGTTCAGTTGTGCAGCACTTTGTTTGACAAAATTAAATTAAAAGCTAAATTAAATGAATGTTTTATGTCTTCATTTGATTACCAGAAAATACATAACACATTTGTGGGAAATCTTTTCATAGAAATGAAATTAAAAAGAAAGAGTAATAATATGGTTGTTTTTATGAATTAAATTAAGTACCTAGCCTACTATTTACTAGTAAATATTACAGTAATCAAACATCACAGACAGAGAGCAGGGCAGCTCTGGCATAATGTCAATAACACTTCTATAAATGACTTAAAGGTTCTTTACAGTTATTTATGTAAACATCGTAAAAGTACCGAAAAAAGATACCGTTGGGTACCGGTTAAAATGTGAACGGTACCCAACCCTAGTATCCGTACCATAGTATAAAACAGAATAAAACATTAAATATGATATTAAATATAAGTGAATAATACATTAAAACAGCATGTAGCCTTTTTTTTTATGTAAACATTGCTGAAAAGTTCGTAATAAAATTACACTCTTTATACATAATAGTAAAAGTGTGAGGTGTGTGTCTGACCGCATCAGTCGTTATATGACACACTCTGTTGACTTTTTAATAATATATAATACATCCAAAGTGTAAAAATATACAATCCTCTCCCATTTCCTGCAACGCTGCAATCCTGCAGATTTAACGTTAGCGTTCCTTTAATTCAGTTAAAGGGTCAGTTCACCCAGAAATGAAAGTTAGCCCATGATTTACTCATCCTCAAGTCATCCTCGGCCAAAAATTCATCCAAAATTTGTACTGGCCCCACCACAAAAAAGGAATAAATACAGTAAAATAGGCCTAGTTATAGTTTTTGATCCATGAAACCTCAATAAATAAGGTTGACTCCAAAAACTACTAGCTAAACTCGTTAAAGACAGTCAGTAATAAAATAAGAAAACATAATAAAATTACGAGCAACAGCACAAATAGGTACAACAGAACAAGCATACAAATACAAATAAACAGTTCTTGTTTTTCATTGGTCTAAACTAGATTTTCAGGTCCAGAAATTGTAATCAAATATCATTGCATAGTCTTCACTGTATAAATATAGATTAACTCTTACTAAAGTTATTCAGTCAAGGGCGGATTTTTACACATGCCGTAGGACAGGGGTGTCCAAAGTCCGGCCCGCGGGCCAAATGCGGCCCGGGGATGAATTTCAAACGGCCCGCAGCGCGTCTATTAAAATGTATTATATGTGGCCCGCCACGGATCATTTACAAATCATGCAGTTTCACGATGGCACCGCAAGGTGGCAGTACTAGACTTTAGGCCAGGGAAACAGCGCCAAAGCTGAACGAAACAGCGCAACTCGCGAGCTCTGAGTCTGAACAAATGTGTTTACCTGCTGAGTGTCTCGATCACATGACCACTAAACAGCCAATGAGAAGTGTTCGAGTTCGGCACAGAGGTCTGCGGTACGAGCTGCGAATCTCTCGGTGATTTGATTTAATTTCCAGTTAAACTGCACTGACTTAATCAACAACACTAACGTGCAAATCAGCTGAGCCGATTCAAAATACTTTTCAAACAACAATTCGCATTACGAATGTATCATACGTTTACTGTGGTAACACTACCTGTAACCGGTAATTTGTCAGAAATGTAGGTTAATATCTAATTTTATTTAATTTGTAATGTAGACATGTATTAAATGAGTAATAAAGGCCAAATTGCAGACAAATTTTTTGTCATAAACTTGCAGTTTTGTGCATTTGAATTTATATGTAGACTAAATGCCATTCTAGATATAGAAATATATATATATATATATAATATATGTATTAGTTTTTGCCTTGTGTGCACTGCAAAAAATGCTGTCATTTAGTATTTTTGTCCTGTTTCTAGTTTAAATATATCTAAAAATTATTCAATCAAGATGTTACGAGAAGTTAAATGACAGATATTCGATATTTTTTCTTGTTTTCTGGAAAATAAAATTTAATTGAAGTGAGTTTTTGTTTAAAACAAGCAAATATATCTGCCAATGGGGTAAAAAAAATAATGTTTCTGTGTGGAATCTTTAAGGAAGATTTTTGAAGATTATTTTTCTAATCCATTGGCAGATAATTTAGTTTGTTTCAAGCAAAAACTCAATTCATTTTTATTTTTCCCCCAGGAAACAAGAAAAAATATGTAATTTTCCTAAAAGCATCTTGATTTAAGAACTTTTTGATATTTGGACTGAAAAAAGACAGAAATACCAAGTCAGAAGGAGTAGCGTGAGCTCAGGTGTGAGTAGACGACCTCTGACCCGATGCATGATGAGTGACCTCTGACCTGACGCAGGATGTAGGAGTAGCGTGAGCTCAGGTGTGAGTAGACGACCTCTGACCCGATGCATGATGAGTGACCTCTGACCTGACGCAGGATGTAGGAGTAGCGTGAGCTCAGGTTAGAGTAGGTGACCTCTGACCTGATGCATGATGAGTGACCTCTGACCTGACGCAGGATGTAGGAGTAGCGTGAGCTCAGGTGTGAGTAGACGACCTCTGACCCGATGCATGATGAGTGACCTCTGACCTGACGCAGGATGTAGGAGTAGCGTGAGCTCAGGTGTGAGTAGACGACCTCTGACCCGATGCATGATGAGTGACCTCTGACCTGACGCAGGATGTAGGAGTAGCGTGAGCTCAGGTGTGAGTAGACGACCTCTGACCCGATGCATGATGAGTGACCTCTGACCTGACGCAGGATGTAGGAGTAGCGTGAGCTCAGGTGTGAGTAGACGACCTCTGACCCGATGCATGATGAGTGACCTCTGACCTGACGCAGGATGTAGGAGTAGCGTGAGCTCAGGTGTGAGTAGACGACCTCTGACCCGATGCATGATGAGTGACCTCTGACCTGACGCAGGATGTAGGAGTAGCGTGAGCTCAGGTGTGAGTAGACGACCTCTGACCCGATGCATGATGAGTGACCTCTGACCTGACGCAGGATGTAGGAGTAGCGTGAGCTCAGGTGTGAGTAGACGACCTCTGACCCGACACATGATTAGTGACCTCTGACCTGACGCAGGATGTAGGAGTAGCGTGAGCTCAGGTGTGAGTAGACGACCTCTGACCCGATGCATGATGAGTGACCTCTGACCTGACGCAGGATGTAGGAGTAGCGTGAGCTCAGGTGTGAGTAGACGACCTCTGACCCGATGCATGATGAGTGACCTCTGACCTGACGCAGGATGTAGGAGTAGCGTGAGCTCAGGTGTGAGTAGACGACCTCTGACCCGATGCATGATGAGTGACCTCTGACCTGACGCAGGATGTAGGAGTAGCGTGAGCTCAGGTGTGAGTAGACGACCTCTGACCCGATGCATGATGAGTGACCTCTGACCTGACGCAGGATGTAGGAGTAGCGTGAGCTCAGGTGTGAGTAGACGACCTCTGACCCGATGCATGATGAGTGACCTCTGACCTGACGCAGGATGTAGGAGTAGCGTGAGCTCAGGTGTGAGTAGACGACCTCTGACCCGACACATGATTAGTGACCTCTGACCTGACGCATGATGTAGGAGTAGCGTGAGCTCAGGTGTGAGTAGACGACCTCTGACCCGATGCATGATGAGTGACCTCTGACCTGACGCAGGATGTAGGAGAAGCGTGAGCTCAGGTTAGAGTAGACGACCTCTGACCCGATGCATGATGAGTGACCTCTGACCTGACGCATGATGTAGGAGTAGCGTGAGCTCAGCTGTGAGTAGACGACCTCTGACCCGATGCATGATGAGTGACCTCTGACCTGACGCAGGATGTAGGAGTAGTGTGAGCTCAGGTTAGAGTAGACGACCTCTGACCCGATGCATGATGAGTGACCTCTGACCTGACGCAGGATGTAGGAGTAGCGTGAGCTCAGGTTAGAGTAGACGACCTCTGACCCGATGCATGATGAGTGACCTCTGACCTGACGCAGGATGTAGGAGTAGCGTGAGCTCAGGTGTGAGTAGACGACCTCTGACCCGATGCATGATGAGTGACCTCTGACCTGACGCAGGATGTAGGAGTAGCGTGAGCTCAGGTTAGAGTAGACGACCTCTGACCCGACACATGATTAGTGACCTCTGACCTGACGCATGATGTAGGATGTAGGAGTAGCGTGAGCTCAGGTTAGAGTAGACGACCTCTGACTCGACACATGATTAGTGACCTCTGACCTGACGCAGGATGTAGGAGTAGCGTGAGCTCAGGTGTGAGTAGACGACCTCTGACTCGACACATGATTAGTGACCTCTGACCTGACGCAGGATGTAGGAGTAGCGTGAGCTCAGGTGTGAGTAGACGACCTCTGACCCGATGCATGATGAGTGACCTCTGACCTGACGCATGATGTAGGATGTAGGAGTAGCGTGAGCTCAGGTTAGAGTAGACGACCTCTGACCCGATGCATGATGAGTGACCTCTGACCTGACGCAGGATGTAGGAGTAGCATGAGCTCAGGTTAGAGTAGACGACCTCTGACCCGATGCATGATGAGTGACCTCTGACCTGACGCAGGATGTAGGAGTAGCGTGAGCTCAGGTTAGAGTAGACGACCTCTGACCCGATGCATGATGAGTGACCTCTGACCTGACGCAGGATGTAGGAGTAGCGTGAGCTCAGGTTAGAGTAGACGACCTCTGACTCGATGCATGATTAGTGACCTCTGACCTGACGCAGGATGTAGGAGTAGCGTGAGCTCAGGTGTGAGTAGACGACCTCTGACCCGATGCATGATGAGTGACCTCTGACCTGACGCAGGATGTAGGAGTAGCGTGAGCTCAGGTTAGAGTAGACGACCTCTGACTCGATGCATGATTAGTGACCTCTGACCTGACGCATGATGTAGGAGTAGCGTGAGCTCAGGTTAGAGTAGACGACCTCTGACCCGATGCATGATTAGTGACCTCTGACCTGATGCAGGATGTAGGAGTAGCGTGAGCTCAGGTTAGAGTAGACGACCTCTGACCCGACACATGATTAGTGACCTCTGACCTGACACATGACGAATGATGTAGGAGTAGCGTGAGCTCAGGTTAGAGTAGACGACCTCTGACCCGATGCATGATGAGTGACCTCTGACCTGACGCAGGATGTAGGAGTAGCGTGAGCTCAGGTTAGAGTAGACGACCTCTGACCCGACACATGATTAGTGACCTCTGACCTGACACATGACGAATGATGTAGGAGTAGCGTGAGCTCAGGTTAGAGTAGACGACCTCTGACTCGACACATGATTAGTGACCTCTGACCTGACACATGACGAATGATGTAGGAGTAGCGTGAGCTCAGGTTAGAGTAGACGACCTCTGACCCGACACATGATTAGTGACCTCTGACCTGACGCATGACGAATGATGTAGGAGTAGCGTGAGCTCAGGTTAGAGTAGACGACCTCTGACCCGACACATGATTAGTGACCTCTGACCTGACACATGACGAATGATGTAGGAGTAGCGTGAGCTCAGGTTAGAGTAGACGACCTCTGACCCGACACATGATTAGTGACCTCTGACCTGACACATGACGAATGATGTAGGAGTAGCGTGAGCTCAGGTTAGAGTAGACGACCTCTGACCCGACACATGATTAGTGACCTCTGACCTGACGCATGACGAATGATGTAGGAGTAGCGTGAGCTCAGGTTAGAGTAGACGACCCCAGGGGTCCTCCAGAAGGTTCTAGGGGGTCCCCAGAAAATTTCAGAGAATAAAAAGACAAAACAAAAATGGATAAAGTCTACCGAATATTCTAACGGTTTCATTTCTAAATGTTTCTCTCCTTTCTTGCCGTATACATTCTTGAATTCTATATGTTTGCTTTGTATATTTCTAGTGAGTTTTTCTCACTAGTCCCCTTTATCTCGCTCACTGGAGTTGTAAGGCAGTATTCTTAAAGGGGTGGTAAAACACATTGTTTTGAAGGCTTGATTGTGTTTGTGGGCTGCACTGTAACATGTGTTCATGCTTCGTTTAAAAAAAAATTGCATTATTTTTCATATATTTGACCTTTATTCTACACTGCTCTGTCCCTCCTTGTAAAACGGTCTGATGCTTTCCGGGTTGTATGAAGCCAGTCCCTCAAAAATACGCAGTGGGCTCTGATTGGTTAGCTGGCCCAGTGTGTTGTGATTCGCTAAACGCCTAGTGCACGTATGTCGGAAACGTCACGCCCCTTACCGGAGGCTATGCTTTGGTCAGTGTTAAACAACGGCGTCAATAAAACCACACCAATCTGAGCCCGAATCAGACCCAGAACATTTGAGTGAAGATGATCGAGCAGAACCTGTTCAGTCCTCAAGAGTAAAGACTGCGGATCTATAATCGCTACTGAAAGGCACTTTAACTTTTGTATTTTTAGAACGATTATAGCCAAATATCTGTCGCAAGAACTAACCCAAAACAAACACTAAACACTGGCTTTAACTAGTAAGTTAGCCAAATCACACACAGAACCATGTTTAGCAAGCCTGTATATTAACAATACACAAAAGCTCTAATCAAAGAATCATTTACACTAATGCTAAGTTCGCTGTTGAGATTTTAAGGTTAGAGTTTGTAACGTTAGGTGTTCGTCGGATAACGTTAAGTATGAATGAGCATTTAACAGACTGGTTTGCAGAACAGCGTTGTCATCTGTTTACTTCCTTGCTACAACCTATTACAGGAAAACACATCGATGAAAAATAAATCAGACTTACAGGTTGTGGCCCGTGAACAGCTTCTGTTTGTAAATCCAGCTTTCAGGACAAGCCGTTGTGCATATCCTGTGTTGAACTCGCGAAGTTTGTGTTGTCCTCCGTTAAATGTGCAGCGCGCGCGTCGTGCATCCACGCAACGGCAGTGTTTTTTTCACGCAGCTGACGTTGTGCAAATCCGGTGTTGAACTCGCGAACATTGTGAAAGTTTCCCTCCGTAAGATGTGCTGCAGGGAGCCCCACGCGCGCCTGATTCCCCGCTGACTCAAACACACGTGCATATAACATGCTGTATGTTAAACGCTCTGCAACGCACCCCTGTCCCTATGAAGGCTGAACAGAGCAAGTACCCCAGACCTGCAATCCGGATGAAAATAACAGCGTTTCCTCGGCATCGCGGCAACAACACTCCAGCCTACTATACCACAACAGCGCCGCGATACAAAATGGCCTCACCCCCCCCTTATTTAATATTCTCGGAGGAGGGGTTTATGTAAATATTGAGCCTGTTGATGTCACCAACCCTGGAGGAATGTGTGTAGTCGCCTGCTGGCCGTTTGCTGTAGTTCTTAGAAACTGATTTCTTTAAAAGCAAATATCTCCCTTTGCTTTAAACTTTGAACGTTGTAACTTTGCAGATGTTGTTTATGCTCAAGCAGCAACATTACACGCTAGCTTAAGTTAGAATAGTGAAATCGTGGTTTACCACCCCTTTAACACAGTACGAAAGCTGCTTGCATACATTTATTGTGAAAGTTGCTTATACAAATAATTTTTAATTGAAAATGTTCTTCTGCTTTATACATCCAACATTAAGTATTGTCAATTTAAGTTGGGAAACAATATGTTATATTTATAATGTCACACATATTATTTTTCTAACAGTTTAAATGTTTTTTTTTTTCATACATAAAATAGATGGATTTTAGGGAGGGGGTCTCTCATGAATATTCATCATATTTGGGGGTCCTTGGCATCATAAAGTTTGAAAACCCCTGGAGTAGACGACCTCTGACCTGACGCATGATTAGTGACCTCTGAGCTGACGCATGATTAGTGACCTCTGACCTGACGTAGGAGTAGCGTGAGCTCAGGTGAGAGTAGACGACCTCTGACCTGACACATGATTAGTGACCTCTGACCTGACACATGATTAGTGACCTCTGACCTGACGTAGGATGTAGGAGTAGCGTGAGCTCAGGCTAGAGTAGACGACCTCTGACCTGACACATGATTAGTGACCTCTGACCTGACGTAGGATGTAGGAGTAGCGTGACTCCTACAAGTAGAAACTTGGTGACTTTATTGGTACTTGGTATGTGAACACCCAAAAAAAGGATTTGAAAAGTTTAAGTGGTCGTAAAAAAAATAGTCACACTCAGGACCTTCGGGTCAAAAATGACCCCCATAGGAAATGAATGGGAAATTAGCAAAAATATGAAAATACAGAGTTTTTTTGTGCATACAATCTAGAAATCAGCCAGAATGCAGAAAAAAGGACTCAACAGTGAAGATCTCTAAAACATCAAGAGTGCAAAACAGACAAAAAAACTCACACACACACGCACACACAAATGAATGCGTGCCATTCCAAAAGCTAATTGTGTTTTTGTGTGTGTGTGTGAGTTTTTTTGTCTGTTTTGCACTCTTGATGTTTTAGAGATCTTCACTGTTGAGTCCTTTTTTTCTGCATCCTGGCTGATTTCTAGATTGTATGCACAAAAAAACTCTGTATTTTCATATTTTTGCTAATTTCCCATTCATTTCCTATGGGGGTCATTTTTGACCTGAAGGGCCTGAGTGTGACTATTTTTTTTACGACCACTTAAACTTTTCAAATCCTTTCCCCAATTTTTTGGGTGTTCATATACCAAGTGCCAATAAAGTCACCAAGTTTCGGACCATTCCGATGAAGCTACGATTTAAAAAAAAAAAAATTATAAAATGCTTCAGGTAATTTTTGAGTACCCCAGAGGGTAAAAGTCTGTGCAACCCCTAGTGTAAAGTTAAAAAGAGTTTACCTTTGAAAAATAATCATCAAATGCTTCCTCTTTCATTCTGTTACACACTGTCACAGCTCTGGGCTCGTTTAGCTGGTATTTTGAGGCATGAGTACTGTAATGTTGTAGTAGTGCTACACAGTGTGTGTAACACTAGAGCACGCGGAGTACGCATGGTTTCCTTTAGATGGAAATGAATGCAAAACCCGGCGGAGGATCTGCTTTAATAGGGCGTTTGGGAGCGCTTGCTCTGTTTGCTTGTAGAGATTGGATGGCTCTGGTGATTCACGGCCAAACCCTTTGTGCAATGTCACAATACCTGTATTTCTGGAGGCCTGCCAGACATGACGTCTGCTCATAGATTTTGTCTGGCTGCTTTGCGTGTGTGTGTGTGTGTGCTCACATTGATGGTCAGTGTTTACAACAAATGATAACAAATCTGCATCAGTCGGCATGAAACAGATTTGTGACGTATATTCGATTCAAAGGCCTCTTAAACATGACCCAGGTGAAAAATACACACTATTAAATGCATTAAAAATGTACTTGAGTATGTTTTTAATACAATACAAATATACTATAATGCATTTTTAATACATTTAATTGTACGTCTTTTTCACCTGGGATATAGGGTTTTTGATTTTACAGGGTCAACATTAAGGATTTTCTACTGGACTAGCCGGGCCAGTGGTTCAGATTTGTTAAATTCAAAGATTTCACTTGGCTTGCCCTGTTTTTATTATAATGTTATGTATATGACAGGTTAGTACGCTTAACTGTATTTTGCACATGACCGTATTTATCAGGAAACTCATTTTTACGATAAGGGCTGGGTATCAAGTTCGATACTTTTTAGGTACTGACCGAATTGCCTCGATACTATCGAGTATCGTAAAAGGTCTTGTCGTTCGATACCAAATTTCCATACCTAAGGGGTTAATCTCGTCATGATTGGCTGTGGCGGAAAAAAACACATTATTTTACGGCGAGTATACCCAGGGATGCACGCGGCTTGCACGTGAGGCTGTAGTGTGTAACCTAGGGATCGACCGATATGGATTTTTTAGTGCCGATACCGATTTTTTTTTATCAGCCTTAGCCGATGAGCGATACGGGCGGCCGATTTTCTTGAGGCGATATTTGAAGCCGATACTGCTTTTGCTCCCTCAATTTACAACATAAAAATGACACGATCATGATGATAACAATTTAAAATTTAAAAAAGGAACATTTATTGAACTAAAACAACTATATTTAACAAATAGTAAAAACAGGTGAGGTAGAACAAGAAGAAAAAAAGAGTTCAGGCGTGAAAATAAATTCTGAAGCATAAATAAAATAATTACACAGTATCAACAAGCGAGCAGCATAATAAAGTGCACACTGACTGTACTATACTAAACTATTTACAACCTAGTCATTTAATGGTTACACTCTAAAAAAATGCTGGGTTGAATATGGACTAACCCAGCAATTGGGTTGTTTTGACCCAGCGGTTGGGTTAAATGTTTGCTAAAAACAACCCAATCGCTGGGTTAGTCCATTTTCAACCCAACTTGGGTTATTTTTAACCCAGCATTTTTTAGAGTGTAGGTGCACTTTCCTTAATCTCTTGTAGAGCAACACCAGCGGTAATTCAGGAGAAAATCTCCCAATGCTCCACGTGAAACTTCAGTCTTTCCACCTTTTACCATCGTGTCAATTCTCAATTGATTTTGATTAATATGCGCGAGGGAGAGCGAGACAGTTTGAAGACGGTGAGAGCTGCCCTGTGGACGCCTGTCTGGAAATAAAGCAGGGAAAAAATATCGGCGAACGCAGCAGCCTTGTATCGGCCGATACACGTAAAAATCGCAAATATCGGCCTAACACTAGTGTAACCCCGTTTGCTGCACATTATGGAGCCGTGTTCAGTGCAAATTGGGGGTAAGCATCCCAACCCTACACCATAGATGTAAAAGATGTGGAAAAGATTAAAAGTGTGGCTACATTTCACCAGGCTTGATTCCAACAGTGCGCAATGCAATATTCACGACAAGAGAATTGCTACTAAGACCGACAACTCGACAAATCTGAAGCACTTGACAGTAGGGGTGTACCATATCATACCGTTCACGATAATACCGGTATACATTTTTACATGATAAAAAAGTGTCATATCGCGATATCAATGATATAGCGACACGATGGCGTATTTACGTTCCCTAGCGCGCACAACAACAACACCTGTCAGAGTATACTAGAGCAGCATGTCAGCCTCCGATAACGACATAGTACCTAAAAAGGTTACTTCAAGAGGTCAGCCCTCTTGACAACTGGCTAAACATTGACAACTTAAAGCTGCTATTGATGTTTGCAGCGCAATATTTGACCGGAAGGGTAACATTGGCGGTTATTTTCGTCAGTTACGGCTCGTGAGATCTAGTATTCTGCCTTCTTTGAATCAGACACAGAGATGAAGTAGTGCGTAAGATTACATTTATTTATTAAATTTTTTGGTAAAAAAATTGTTTTATCATGTAAACCCAAATTTTTATTTTGGATGCAATTAATCGATTTGACAACACTAATGTTCAAATATTGATACAACACAATATTATGACTGGGGGCCATTAAAATATTGTGAAAATGGTCAAAAACTCTGGAGCTGGCAGGCAACAACAACAACAAAAAACACTGGCGGGCAAAGAGTTAACTACAAACTAGTTGAAAAATAAAATAAATAAATATTAGATGAAAAACTTAAACTTAAAAAACTAAAAAAAGTTGAAATGCTGTCTCTGCAACTAACTGAAATAAAAATGATGCTAAATAGAACTAAAATAAACGACTAATGCGCATGAAAAATACTTAAATGAAAACTGAAAATATAAAAATAAGCTACTTCAAAATATTAATAAATATTATAATTGTATATAATTAAACAACAGCTTTTTTTCCCATTCAAACTTTCTGAGTGGTCAAAGTTCTGTTGGTCATTTTCAGGCATAATTGCTGAGATTTGTCTCATTTTGAGAGTTTTAATACAAAATGCTAATGTTTTTTGTGAAAACAATAACTGTGATATGTAAAAACTAGTGTTGTAGTACTCGAGACTGGTCTTGGTTTTTAGTTTTTTTGTAATTTAGTGTTTTTTATTTTTGAAAAAGCATACAGAACATTTTGCCATACTAGAAAGAAAACTTATTAGACCACTATTACCCATTCCCCAACCCAACCCTTTGCACTCAGGACTTGGACGGATAAACAAAATCTTAGGTACAATCAAGATACATACATACATTTATACACATGTATACAAAAATGTAATTAAATAAATGTAAAAATAAATTAATTTAGTAACAAAAATTATAACCGCAGAGTCAGTAGCTGTAGATTAAGTAACCAACAATTCTAGATTACATTTATTTGAATGAATGGATTATAGCATTTATTTGGATTAATTATCGATCGATCGAGCGAGAGAGAAAGAGAGAGAGAGAGATTCGTACATGTGTGACTGCGTCCGTTCAGCGTCTCTCTTAACGAAGATGTGGTTTTATTACAAAAAAATAGCGATGTAACCCCATCGTTGCTGAGAAATATAATGTAGTGATCCAGTAACTTAGCTATTTTATTGCTAAAAGTTGCAATAAATATAGGTCACAGCTGACATTTACATTAGTGATGTATGAACAGAAGAGGTTTCCTACCCCTGAGTTCACAGCTGATTGTGTGTTGTTTTTCTTTTAGGGTAGTAAACTATGGATCATAATGGAATATCTGGGAGGGGGTTCGGCTCTGGACCTGGTAAGCCCTTCACAGCTTCAGAATGCACCTGATCCCTGAGCCTGTCATGTGCCCTACACACTCTTCCTGTTTTGTGTTTGTGTGCAGCTGCGAGCCGGACCCTTTGACGAGTACCAGATCGCCACCATGCTGAAGGAGATTTT
This sequence comes from Gobio occitaniae, assembly GCA_033150135.1. NCBI lineage: Eukaryota > Metazoa > Chordata > Actinopteri > Cypriniformes > Gobionidae > Gobio > Gobio occitaniae. The sequence continues at coordinate 131,604 of JARQWZ010001324.1, forward strand.
AAAGGGTTTGGACTACCTGCACTCTGAGAAGAAAATCCACAGGGACATAAAAGGTGTGTGTGTCCTTTGCAGAATATTTGTGTGTGCTTGGATGAGTGGGTGTGACTTTGTTTTTCCACTGAGGTTTGTTTTTCCACTCGTTTGAACTGTGCAGGGTGAGGTAGATTCCTGCTTTGTCTGCAATTAGCGCCGCTGATTGGTGTTGTGTCTCATTCAGTAGCTTTGTGTTCGTAATATTAGTCTTACTAGTACTAGTACCTTCTAGTACAAGACTAATACTAGTCTTAAAGGCACAATATGTAAGAATGTAATAAAACCACTAGAGCAAAGTTATATATTTTATTGACTTGTGTACTTACATTATCCCAAATGTTTCCAAGAATGTTTAAATCCAGAGAAATAAGCGATTTTAATCAGGACGATATCAACCACATCATACCCGCATTACGCTGTGGTTTTATTTTGTAGAAACCATGGAAACTCTAAAGCCGCTTTAACCCCCGGTGTACCCGAAGTGTGCAAAAATAACAGTTCTTAGACTTGGCGTTTTCACTGGTAACTTAATGAAACAAGCTCTGATCGTTTAAAATGGCACACGATAAATCTCACGATTAAAAAGAGACCATAATCCGTCACTCAGATCGTAAAATATTCCCACATAGATTTATAAAACTATAGCAAGGAGAGTCAAAATCATTTGTTAGCAAACGTTACATTTTCAGAAAATTATAAATGTCATTATATTTGGTCAATTTAATGCTGAGAAACTGCTGATTAAAAAAAAAAGTATATATTTTTTTTATAATTTTACAAATCTTTCTTATTTAACATTCAATAACTCAGGAAGGAAATAGTGCAGTCTTTATGAGTCTTTAAAGTTGGAGGTGTATGTCACTCAGACAAAAAAACTCTAAAAATACCTTCATGGCTTAAGGGGTTAATATCTGATGTGTTTTATTAGACACTGTTTGGATCATTGATGGACAGAAACTAATGATTGTTCTCCAGCTCAACACAGTTAGCCTTATTGTGCAGGGCTCGACATTAACGCTTGTCCGGGACAAGTGGACTTTTTGAAGGGGCAGTGAAAAACAATTTTACTTGCCCGCCGGACAAGTGTCCTGGTTAAAACGTCAAAACAAAAATAACTAGGGAATCACCAAAGTGCAATAATGATTCTGCATCAGTGTAAGTGGAGATCGATAGTAGATAATAATATAAAACGAACTGACAAGGTTGGCCTGTTGAGGCTCGCGCAGACTCTCGAGGAGAAAATCGGAAAAAAAAAAAGCGCCGCTCACACACAGAAACTCAGTTAACACACACGGTTAAAATGGTGTAGTTTTTATAATTATAACATATGATACAGTTAAGGAACATTACACTAACAAGAGTGTTGTTTTCCTGAATACCATCACGACTGAACATGACACTGATTTCATACGCCAGCTCCATAAACAATTAATTAACATTAAGTCACTTACATTTTAGAAGGAATATGGACTGTTTTTGTTCTATTTCAGCAGCGAAAATAGTTCCAAAGATCACAGCAGAACCGTAACGCATCTCACAGCAACAGTGTGTGTTAGTGAATGATTCAGCGTTTTAGTGAATCGGTTGAATCAAAGATTCAATGACCTGTTCATAAACGACCGCCAAATTCTTGAATGATTCAGCCGTTTCACTGAATTGACTCAATGACTCGCTCATTCAGACGGTCACATGCTGCCACCTACTGGTGGTTTAGTTTCATCTTTCCAACATTTCTTATTTGTACAGGGAGTGCAGAATTATTAGGCACGTTGATTTTCTGATCATATTTTTTTTCCAGGCACATTTGACCAATTCCAAACCACAGTAATCCTAATAACTACTATTGATTTAGTATTTAATAATGTATAAGTGATATATAATTGTTCATGAAGGCTGGAAATGAAAAACACCTTATATTCAGGTGTGCAGAATTATTAGGCATGTTTTCTTTTACAGATAAATTGAGCCAAAAAAGAGATTTAACTCAGACTGAAAAGTCAAAAAGTATTAAATGCCCATGAGAAGGATGCAATACTAATGCAATACTAGACATTGCAGTTAAGGCATGACCATTGGACAGTGAAATGCTCGTTGGGTCAGCAGGGTCAGACAAAAACAGGTGGTTAAGAAAAGACACCTGTTAACTGCAAAAGAATTAAGAATTAATGTGAAGAATTAAGGGTGAAACCATCAGGAACCCTTTAGTCTCCAGCGCCACCATTTTCCAGAGCTGCAACCTTAACCTGGAGTCTCCAGAAGTGCAGGTGTCAGGATCTCAGAGACTTCAGTTAGGGAAAGAATCCTAAAAAATGACCCCCACTAGATAAGAATCACAAGCTGAAGTGTTGTAAAATACATGAAGAAGGTTTTTTTATAGGCTTTATGGACAGATAGGTTGAGAGTGACTCTTGAAGGACCAGCACCACATCCTCTAGTACCACTGTTTGAAGAATTCATCTTCCAGAATCTGGCAGTACGTTTTGGGAGTTCATTTTTAGTCCATCTCTGCAAAACGGACTTCAGGATGGACTAAAATGAACTCCCAAAACGTACTGCCAGATTCTGGAAGATGTGAGTCAGTGTTTTTTTACGTCCTCGTCGCGTATATCTGTTCTTAAATGTGCATACAGTCGGGAGTTTCTGCTCAACATCGGCAGAGCCACATCTTTAGAGATAAACCTCACGCACGCCGAAGCTCGGCCTTCAACATCCCCGACCCCCAGTACTGCATCTGGCCCACAGCAGAGGAGCCAAACGCGGGCGAGATTAAGCAGAAGGAGGGTAAGCGTGAGGGTATCCGGCTAGGCTAGCCAGCTTTCCCCACAATAAACTGGATTACATTCGATTACTGCTGTTGTGTCTTTGTTTGCGCTGTGTAAGTTATTCAATGCGCGTCACTGACGCTATTCATATGATTGGAACATATCTAGAAATAATGCTTTAATCAAACTTACTAACTCGTTCATCTCGCTGTAATGGTACATTGCATGTGTTACAAAGTTGGTAATAATGATGAAGACGGACTCGGCGTGACTGGGACTCGTGTTTATTCAGAACTCTCAGATACAAACACAATAAACTCGCGCTGACAGACAGCGCTCTCATAACTCAGTAGTTACTATAAATAACTTTGTTAGCAATCGCTCCGTCTCCGTGATGTCCGGTTCGCGAACGAATCATTCTTTTGAATCGGTTCTTTTTAGTGAACCGAACCAGTTCACCAAATCGGACTGAATCGTTCTAAACGGTTCGCGTCTCGAGTCAGCGCTGATCCATAATTTACTAAAGTTACTAACTTTCTGACATGAGTGACAGTCCCTCCGACTAGAAATAGACTAATAACCTGAAGTATATGCTGTAACTACAACAGTTTACCCTGAACTGAGACATGCTGAGAGAACTGATGTGAAGTGAACTCAGGTCCATCCGTCCCTCTGGCAGCAGCTCGTGCGTCGTAGACCTCGTTAAACCACGCCCCCTCCGCTCATTTCAAATGCAAAGATGTCAGCCAGTGGGCGTTTTTACTGAAGTCTCACAGCAGACACGCCTCTTGAAACAGGGCAGTCAGCCACAGGGCAAACAGCAGTATAGACAAAATGCCTTTTATTTCTAAATTATGACATTTTATGATGTAAAAATCATACTAACAATATAAGTACACCTCAGGAAACACTATAAAATAATAGAAAAATGCCATGCCATGGGACCTTTAATAAATGTCCTGGCTCTTCTAAGCTTTATAATGGCAGGCAGCCCAAAATTTGAAATCTATAAAAGTGCATCCATCCAGCCATCATATAACTGCTCCACACGGCTCCAGGAGTTAATAAAGGCCTTGTGAAGCGAAGCCAAAAATGTCCATATTTAACAGTTATAAAGTAAAATATCTAGCTTCCTTAACTTTTAAGTTTCTGTGTGTTTGATAGTTGTTCTCAAATTTAAAGGGCTTATTGCAGGTAAATTTTTTTTCGAGATTAATATATAACCTTGTATGAAAATACCATATGAAAAGGTAGTGCAGGATTTAAAATGTTTTAAAAAGACATAAGAGCACAAATTTAGTAGATAAAGTGGCCATTTCTTTGGCCGCTTTGAAAAAGCGCTTTTTTTTTCAACATCGCGTCATATTACGTCACGAGAGGGAGTGGTTCGCCGAGCTCTGCGTTGGCTCAGTGCAGAATAGGTTGGTATTCAGTAGAATCTGTGTATTTGCGGTAGTTTTTCTATTCCAATTTATCATTGTCATGGTAAATTATTATCCAGCCTGTCAGGGCATCGAGTCCACAGGTTTCCTAAAAAAAAAAAAGTTAGGAATTCTGCATGGTGGCGTTTTGTGCAGGTGAAGAAACGGGACTTCCCTTCACCCATCTGCTTCAAAACACGCGGTGGATTGTGTATAGTGCTTTAGACCGGAGGATCATCATCCAGGCGATATGATGGAGTCAAACATTGTTATACTCATGTAAGGCCGGCTACACACTGGCTGCGTGACGTGAGCGTGGCGTTTTCTATCTGTAGACCGGCCACACACTGCAAGCGTGGCGTTTCTGTTGCGTTTCAGCTGCGTGGCGTTTTCTGTGTCTTTGCACACCAGAAGCGTGTCTGACGCGGCGCTGCTGCTGCTAGGTGACGTAGTGGAAGGCCTATACTTCATGTTAAACATAAAATATATAAATAAATATTTATATAAATATATAGCCTACTGATACAGCAAAGACAACGTCAGCACTCGGCAGTATTGACGGCCGATTAGGCTACAAAATATTTTGTTCTGCATTGGCAGGTGCAATATTTGAAAATCGATATTATATATTTTTTAATTACAATTATATCTGCATTTATGTCAACCTAGAGACTTTCACACATAAAAATGTCATTTATTAATATGTATTCGTGTCAAAATGACAAACAGCTTTTCCTATTCTATTTTGCCTGGAAACACGTCCAACACTCTTGCGTGTCACATCGGTTCTATTTCTAGCATGTGCTTTCGGCTCGGCTCGTGTGTTGCCTAAAGGATGAATAAACATCCACACGCGATGCTTCTTTGCCGTCGTGTTTACATTAATGAATACAAAGTATGTACATTAACACAAATGAATACAGTCTCACACTTTTTCGAAAAAAAGTTCTGAATTATGTGATATTTTATTCATGCCATGGATGCACATTCAAGTTCACTCAAATGCATACTCATAACATCATATACATCTAGCCTGGCTCCGCCCTCCTACGTACTTCCGCTCAATTTTCATTTTCCTTCAGTACTACGTCTGGGACTGCGGTGTATGCTTAAGTTTTCCCCCGAACAATTTTTTACCGGTCCAATCAGCGAACAGAGTGAGTGGCTGAGAGCGATGACGTTGATGTCGTGCGCTAGTTTGAGTTGTAGTTCAGTAATGGCGGCGGTGAAAGATGCGAGTGTGTGGCAGCGCTGACGAATGTCCAGAAGTTAAAGCCGGAGTGTGGCGAGAGATCGGTGTGCGTGATTGAGACACACCGGTCTCGAGTCCTCTCATGAGGGAGCACGGAGGCATATAAGGACGAGCGACACCGGTGAAGGACGAGAGAGGACCAGGACTGGATTTTAAGTTGTGTTTTGTTATGTTTGTGCTTGGCAGTCGTCCGTGAGGGGCTGCCGCTTTTACTTTCATTTTGTGTTTATTATTTGATTAAAAGTTGTTAAACGTTCGCCGGTTCCCGCCTCCTTCTTCCCTGAACAAACGAACTCCCGTTACACGGAGCAAGAACAATCACTGCTGTACTGCTGATGTTGTGGTCCGGGAAAAGTATTTTCCAGCTCGCTCCGTTAGTGGTGAAGGAGTTGCTGAAGCCGTCCGTCTCCCACCACCCGCGAGAAAAACCCAGGCTGAATTACCAACTTTTGACAAACACCAAGGTCGTGTGGTAATGTAATTGCTGTCCGAATCCACATCTCTGAGTTTTCAAGAATATATCACTTCAAAACTCACTGTTTATATCCTTTATAGACCCTTTCAGAGCACTGTGCGGTTGCGTGAGCTGTAATTTGCATTTCTAGACTTGTATTTCTTTAAATACTGGCAAGTGTTTACGAGAACAAAATATTTCATCACCGCTCAAAAAATAAAAGAAGAAAAGCACGTAAACATTTGAATTGGGCTGTTATTCACGGCACGGCAGCATTTATTCTTATCATACTAAGCATATGACATTTTATTGACAGCATACAATCATGTTATGATTGCACGAGATATGCACCACGAGTGCAGCGCGTTACGATCACAAAACTCTCCTCTCCACCGTGAATAAATCACAATCCGAATGCACGAGGTTTTATCACTGACACTGAGGTGGTGCGCTCAGTTAATGGGAGAATCAAAGGCGAACGGCGCGTGACATACGTCACGACCAAACGTTAGCGATTGGTTCGGCAGATCCAGAGTGACTCTTGGCAGATCCAATAGTTTTACACTTCAACAGAGGACCCGCCTTCAAGGAAGTAAACGCTTGTCAATGGAGAGTGGCCAGACTCTATGTACAAATGAAATGTACGAGAGTCTGGTAAAACCAGGCTAATATACATCCTCACACTAGCGGTGAATCGGCACGAAATAAACCCATAATACAGAATTAATGAATAAAGGATAAACACAATAACACAACGTTACTGTCTGTGGTTCGGCGGCCGGCGGGAGATGTGACGGTCCCGGATCCGTCAGAGATGTAGCTCGGAGAAAACGTGAACTGTGCACCGTGGCGTGAGTCTTGTAAGTTACCAAATCAGTCGTGATGAGAAACCGCTAACGTTATATCACATAACGTTTAGTGTGGACGGATATTAACGAGTGTGACTTTTCCTGATGGTCAAAGCCTAACGTTATAAGTTTCTGTTATTGGTAAGTAAATCAAATAACTTACTAGATGACAATAACGTTAGCAGCTTTGCTATTGCCTGATACATGATAATAAGCAGTACAGTGTTGTGATCTGAGCACAGTGATATCGTTAGCTAGCTTTATGCTAACACTGGTCTCTCTCCGAGACACCTGCCGCTGTTCTCCACTGGTTCTCCCCACATAAATACTCAATCTGTCTCCTGTAATCGTTGTTCTGTCTAATCCTGGTCTGTCCCTAATTGTGTGTCATAATTGTATGGCTGTGGTCTGCCATATGAGTATTAATAAACATTTATAATGTCCTCAGCGTCCGAGCTGTCATTGCGATCCATTGTTTTCCTATCGTTGAGATTCACCGCACTCCCTCTCGTTATGTCACGTCCGGTTTTGGCATTTTTAGATGCGGAAGTAAAATTTTCTCACAAAAACGACTCCAAAAGCCTTAATAGCGTATTTTAAAGAAAATCTAGTTCCTACATTATTTTTCTATACATTGACTCACTGGAGTCTCTAACCTGCAATATGCCCTTTAAGGTTTAATGCTGAAGTTCATGTCGTCATATATTGACACCGCGAGTGTCAGGTGTGTTCATTCACACAGAAACACACAGAACATGTAGGATTCATGTTCAGTCTTCTTGTGGTTTAATATTCACAGACACTCGTCCATATCGCGATGTGATTTACGTGTGCTGACCTACTTTTGATTTATTCATCCAAAATGTGAAAAATTCTGTGACGTTCCGAGTTACACAGTAAATTCAGTTTTTATGACTGGAGACATAAGTTGAGACATTTTTATGAGACATAAGTAGGAAAATCCAAGTGAATCAGTGATTACTTATGAACAGAATAAGTAAAATCTGTGCTTTTCCCTTGGATGATTGCGACTACATGACCTCTATGATGTTTTTCCTGTTCCTGATATGATGAAATTGAATATATGGTTTTTGATCATTTCAAGTAGTTGTAAAAGCTGCTGTTTTTCTTCATCGTCTCTTATTTTCACATGTTTCCAGCCGCCAACGTGCTGCTGTCTGAGTCCGGAGAGGTGAAGCTGGCGGACTTCGGTGTGGCAGGACAGCTGACGGACACACAGATCAAAAGGGAGACGTTTGTGGGTACACCATTCTGGATGGCGCCAGAGGTCATCCAGCAGTCTGCCTATGACTCAAAGGTCAGTCCCTCTGTGCTGAATCTGCTTTAACCAGCACACCTAAAAGGGTCATGAACTGGCTCTTTTTTTTTACTGTCACACTGAAATTATTTCATGAGGTTTACTTGTACTTCCTGAGAGGATTTTCTGTTTGTCATACTCTCGTTAAGTTACGATTAAAGTCCCTGCTAACATACAAACCGTAATAACACTGTTCTCACGTCATGTGACACTGTAGGTCAAAAACACGAAGGTCTACATTTCACTGCCTCTCCATATTAAACTGGTTATATGTAAATTAATTTAATTTTAGATATGTTTAAGGTCTACATGATCTGTCCTATAAGGAGGACTCATATTTTGATGGGTATTATAGTGAAAGGAAGAGCTCGCGCGCAGTTTATCTGAGTTGTTTTGCATATACTAAGTTTCCCAGTTATTAACTGCACCGCTGAAAAGGCATAAGCTCTGTGGATATGTCTGTGTACTGTTAGTTGTTTGAGTGTTTTTGTGTAATTTGCTGTGTGTGTTAATGGTAATGCAACGGAGAGAGAGAGAGTTTGTGAATGAGACGTTAATGCGCACTTCTTTGTTCAGCTCTTACGATGATTTTTTTGGAGTGAATAACGATGCAATAAACTTGATAATCCATCAGTAAAGTTTGTCCATCATTCGGACGGGATATACGCTACAATCTGTGTCCAAACACATCTCTGGATAAGGTTTTCACACTGACAGCTGTCATTGTAAGATATAGCAACTCTGTGTGTTTGTCCGAGTCAGTAACTAAGGGGGGCGGGGCTTACCGATAAGTCAATTATATCACCGTGTGGTAAACCTATAATCAGTGCACTTTGCTGTTTAATAGCCAAAATATCTCCAAACCACTGAAGTTGAGTGACCTTTCTTGTCAACATTATCGATATCCTCCGAGTTGGTCGTGAGTAGTGATGCACCGATCATGATTTTACATGGCCGATTCCGATATCGATTTTTTTCAAGAAAACTGGCCGATTCCGATACCGATACCGATTTCCGTTTTTTTTTTTACACAATAAAGTAATGAAAGTATACATAAACAAGATGTTTATTTGGTATTTAACAGGCTAAATTGGCTTTTGGCTAATGAAAACAAGTCCGCAATCTGAAATTAACAGGAAATTGATTAAAAGGCTGAAAGGTGAAATTAAAGGCAACAACTGCATATTCTGCAATCCAAACAAAGATGTTACTTAAATCAGCATTTGTTTTTAAATTCAGTGTAAAGAAAAAAAGTCTTTACCAGTGAAATTCAATAAAACCAACGTATATAATTGTTCCAAAATGTTAAATCAAATAATGTTTACTGCAACGAAAAAAACTAAGATGCTACAGCAGGTGCTTTTTAAATCAAATTAAGTCAATGTCATTTTAAGGTAAAATAAAAGGTAACACTTTAGAATAATGGTCATTAGTTAACATTAGTTAATGTATTAACTAACATGAACTAACTATGAGCAGTACATTTGTTACTGTATTTGTTCATCTTTGTTAACGTTAGTTAATATAAATCCAGCTGTTCATGGTTTGTTCATGTTAGTTCACAGTGCATTAACTAATGTTAACAAGATTTTAATAATGCAGTTATCTCTCATTAGTAAATGTTGAAATTAACATTAACAAAGATTAATAAACGCTTTATAAGTGCAGTTCATTATTAGTTAATGTTAACTAATGTAGTTAACTAATGTTAACTAATGACCATTATTCATTACCATTACCAAATATAAATGATCATCCTATAGGCTACAGGACTGATAGCATTTCATTTCTAAAATGCATGCATGTTCTTCTTTAGGCTACAAAAAGAAGTATTTCGGCTTTTTCACAAGTTAGTCTGTTTCGTTCTCATCCGATCCAACACGTGAGAAGCTGAACTGAACAAACTCTTACATCTACACTTGTGCAGGCGGAGAGATAAGCTCACGCAACTTCAGCTCGCGCAGGAAAGCGGCTCCTCATCCCTTCAGCGTATCTCGTCTCTTCTCTCAGTTCTCCAGGTTCTGTTTGTAACACACAAGTGACATGTTCGTGAATGATTGCGATATAGGCGTATGTGCACGTGGACGCACTTCCGGATAAATCGGCAGAAAAATACAAAGAAACCGGCCGGTTGCCGATCGCGCGCTAGAAGCAAAAACCGTCCGGTTCCGGTTTTTGGCCGGTCAACCGGTGCATCCCTACTCGTGAGCGCTGAATTTTCTTCACTATCGCTCATTTTTCTCGCTCCACTCCAAGCCTGTCAGCCTGCAGTTTATCATCTCAACTCTCTGATTGGACATAACCACGCCGTTCTCTATAGAGCCGGGCCGCAGTGAGTTTGACAGCCCAACTCGGTGTTGTAATGCAAACCACTAATTATAAAGAAACCGCTTGAAGCTCAGTGCCATTATTAAAGGCTAAACTGTTACATGTAAACAAGTATCCATATATATAAACTAGGGCTGTCAAAAGATTAATCGCATCCAAAATAAAAGTTTGTGTTTACATAATATATGTGTGTGTACTCTGTTAATTATTATTTATATATAAATTAGGGATCGACCGATATGGATTTTTTAGTGCCGATACCGATTTTTTTTCCCTCAGCCTTAAGGCCTGTACACACCGGGATGAATATCGCACGCACTTATCGCCAGCGTTTTTCGTGACGTTTTTCGGCGCGTCTTGAGTGTTCACACCCAAGCGATTTCCACTGGCGTTGCGCCGAGTGAACGTGCACATTCAGTAGATGCGCTCCCGGTACACAAGGTGGTGCTGCGGCACTTTAAGCCTCTGACACTCGCTTGTCACACAGAAGGAGAAGAGAGACAGTATTTACGTGCTTGCCAAAACCATAGATATATTATGTCTATGGCAAAACCATTCACACACTTTTTGCTAACTGGCAAGCAGCATTAGCAGCCTATCTTCTTCTTTGTCTACTTACTACTTCTTCGTCGTATCAGTGTGTGCTCGGCAAGACCGATTTTGTGCTTGAGCGCCACCAAGTCGTGTTTTACTGTCACTTCAGCAGCTCCAGGCACGTGAACAAAAGCGCGGATCTCATTGGTCGGCCAGTTTTTTACGCGCCGCGTCAAAATAAAAAAACGAACCCGAGGCGTTTTTTTTTAAATGACGCTTTTACGCCTGGCGTTTTACGCGTCGGAGTGTACACTCACATTGGCGCCCATTGTTTAGTCACGAGGCGTTAAACGTCGGCGATAAACGCGCGCGAAAATCGTCCCGGTGTGAACAGGCCTTTAGCCGATGAGCAATACGAGCTGCCGATTTTCTTGAGCCGATATTTGGAGCCGATACTGCTTTTGCTCCCTCAATTTACAACATAAAAATGACACAATGATCATGATGATAATTTAAAATATACAATATAAAAAAGGAACATTTATTGAACTATAAAAAAAAATATTTAACAAATAGTAAAAACAGGTGAGGTAGAACAAGAAAAAAAAAAGAGTTCAGTGGTGAAAATAAATTCTGAAAATAAATATTTAAGCATAAATAAAATAATGACACTATTGCACACAGTATCAACAAGCAAGCAGCATAATAAAGTGCACACTGACTGTACTATACTTCATTTAAAAACTATTTACAACCTAGTCATTTAATGCTTACACTCTAAAAAATAACCCAAGTTGGGTTGAATATGGACTAACCCAGCAATTGGGTTGTTTTGACCCAGCGGTTGGTTAAATGTTTGCTTAAAACAACCCAATTGATGGGTTAGTCCATATTCAACCCAACTTGGGTTATTTTTAACACAGCATTTTTTAGAGTGTAGGTGCACTTTCCTTAATCTCTTGTAGAGCAACACCAGTGGATTCAGGAGAAAATCTCCCAATGCTCCACGTGAAAGTTCAGTCTTTCCACCTTTTACCATCGTGTCAATTCTCAATTGATTTTGATTAATATGCGCGAGGGAGAGCAAGACAGTTTGAAGACGGTGAGAGCTGCCCTGTGGACGCCTGTCTGGAAATAATGCAGGGGAAAAATATCGGCCGATGCCGATCCACTTAAAAATCGCAAATATCGGCCCTATATATCGGTCTAACACTAATATACACACACATTCATGTATATATTTAAGAAATATTTGCATGTATATACTGTATATACATTTATATAATCTATAATATATATAAATATAAATGTTTTATATATAAAAATTATATTTTTTTCTTAAATATCTACATGCTTGTGTGTGTATTTATATATACATAATAATTAACAGAGTACACACACATATATTATGTAACCACAAACTTTTATTTTGGATGCGATTAATCGCGATTAATCTTTTGACAGCCCTAATGTAAACAGCATATCATTTAGGGCTGGGCGGAAAAACGTTAACGATAATTATCGGGATATACTGTATACCTTCTGACTGTATTGTTCTCCTGTTTGTCTTGCATTATTGTATTATGGCAGGCTGGATTTGTGTTCGACCTCCTGAAGTTGTTTGTTTTGCTCTCAGGCTGATATTTGGTCTCTTGGGATCACTGCCATTGAACTGGCCAAAGGCGAGCCGCCCAACTCAGACATGCACCCCATGAGAGTGCTCTTCCACATCCCCAAGAACACGCCACCCACCCTCAACGGAGACTTCTCCAAGATCTTCAAAGAGTTTGTGGACTCCTGTCTCAACAAAGACCCCACTTTTGTAAGCACCGCTAAAGCATTGTTTTCTGATATAGGAATGTTGTGTTTATACACAGCACCTTCATTGTGTTACACCAGCTACCTAGTGTTATTTTTGAGATGCTATTGTATAGGGCTGGGTAAAAATATCGATTTCTCGATTTTAATCGATTCTCACTTTTACAAAACATTATCGATTCTTAAATCCCAAGAATCGATTAGTCATCCTGTTTTCAGTTCATGAATGAAATAAACATTGTAGCGCACCTCCCATTCAATAAATCACAATAATCTTTGTGCTTTATTACTATTGATATGGTACAAAGTCTCAGATTTCAGATTACGTCAATTTTTTACGAAATTCAAAAGCATAAATACTGCTGTGGCGCGAGATCAGCTCAAGAGAACCAGCAGCGCATGAACGGATCTTCTCTTCCGCCTTATACCAGTAACAGCGCGAAATAAACATGAATAAACATCTGAAAGTGTGTTAAGATACAGGACAATTTACCTAAATCCGTATCATGTCACATAGAATCGCTCAAGTGTTTTAACCGCAGAAAGACGTAAGTAAAATGGCATGTAAACGTCATTTACCTCAGAAAAGCCATATCCAGTGTCCATAAACTCGTTAGTCAGCTAGAAAATTAAAGGGTTAGTTCACCCAAAAATGTAAATTCTGTCATTAATTACTTCCCCTCATGTCGTTGGACACCCGTCAGACCTCCGTTCATCTTCAGACACAAATGAAGATATTTTAGTGTAAATCTGATGGCACTGAAAGGCCTCCATTGGCTCAATGCACTTTACACTCTCAAGACCCTTAAAAGACACTAAAGACGTCGTTACAAAGTCCATCTCACTACAGCGGCTCTACAATAACTTTATGAAGTGACGAGAATAGTTTTTTTGCGCAAAAAAACCCTAAATAACGACTTATATAGTGATGACGATTTCAAAACACGGCATCATGAAGCTTCGAAGCGTTATGAATCAGTGAGTCGATTCATGATTCGGATCGCGTGTCAAACTGCTGAAATTTGGCGATTCAAACTGCTGAATCGACTCACTGATTCATAACGCTTCGAAGCTTCATGAGGCCGTGTTTTAAAAAATCGTCATCACTATATAAGTCGTTATTTAGGGTTTTTTTGCGCACAAAAACTATTCTCGTCACTTCATAAAGTTATTGTAGAACCACTGTAGTGAGATGGACTTTGTAACGACGTCTTTAGTGTCTTTTAAGGGTCTTGAGAGTGTAAAGTGCATTGAGCCAATGGAGGCCTTTCAGAACCATCAGATTTACACTAAAATATCTTCATTTGTGTCTGAAGATGAACGGAGGTCTGACGGGTGTCCAACCACATGAGGGTGAGAAATTAATGACAGAATTTACATTTTTGGGTGAACTAACCCTTTAAGTCTAGAGAGGAGCATTTTGCTAATTATATGCACCACATTACATAGCTATTGGTTGTCATTTTGAATGTTCTTCAATATTTAATGCATGTAGCCTATGAATAAATCTGGCAAGTTTTTATGACAGCCAAATGTTTATATATTTTTTTTTAAACTAATTGGAGTAGAAATATGATTATGTAATTTTAAAGTTAATATTATAACTTTTATTATTATAAAAAACTAAAATAATTTATTGTAATTTAAGTGTTTGTATACAAATCAGTTAATTTTTACCTTCAATATTAGTAGGCTGATGTAGTACCATCAACTGACTCCCATAGTTTACAACATTAGTTCAGAGATTTGTTTTCCTTGAGAAAATTGGCCATGTATTATATCTGATATAGGCCTATATCTAAAATAATCAATATCGAATCGAATCGAAAATTGAATCGAATCGAAAGCTTGTGAATCTGAATCGAAATCGAATCGAATTGTGAAATTTGTGTCAATACCCAGCCCTACTATTGTAGTTTATTAATATTTTAAATTAGTTTATTAGACCTTGTTTACACATGGATGCATTTTGGTTGATCACAAGTGGACGACCGGTGTCAATTAGTGTTCATTTCAAAACCAAAGAGTGATTTTGGTTAAGTTTTTATTTTTTAAACTACATTTTAATCTCGTGTTTTACTGTCAACGATATTGCATGATGATCTAGTCACAGTTATCGTTTAAGGACGTGTGTCATTTCGTCCTATTTTCCGTCATATTTTCGTTAACGAAATGAACACTGGTGTAAACGGGGTGTTAAACGTTTTGAGCTTGTCCACTTTCACCCACTTCCAGAGGGAGTTGAACACACATTGGACCGGATTTCTGGTCAAATGCACTGAAACAGCCTCTAAAAGACGCCCTACTCTCCTCCCACTGACCTAATGCTAAACATTATGGGATGCGCGCTAGCCAGACGGGATTTAAACTCTGGGCTGGAGACTCAAGTTTGGTTTGAAGATGAGAAACGTCCCAAGCTCAATGTTCTCTCTCCATTCCTGATGTCTAACACACACTCACAGCGTTCGGCTGCTCTTGAGTCTGTCAGAGCAGAAACTAAAGCTGACGCTCTCCGTGTGTTTCTCCGGCGTCTCCGCTCGTGTTCATATGGAAATTACATGAGCTTATTTCATCCATTAGATCTAAAGATCTGAAAAACACCCGCCCATAGACTGAAGAAATCAGGACACAAGTGGCTGAACGTGGACAAAAGAGACGGATTAAAACACCAGGAGTGAACAAGACCTTAGTTTTAGTTGGGTTTTAGCTTAACTTTATTAGTTATTGTTTTACGTCTATATAGTTTTTATTAATTTGTTTTATTTTTTATTATTAAAGGACTAAATATAAATAAGTGGCCAAAAGTGATGACCCTACAAGTTTGATTAAACCATATTTAAAAAGTATTATTGTCCTCATATTTTGATGAGGAAAAACAAAACACTTTGGTCAAGATATTTATCTGACAATTATTTTGCTGTTTTGTAAATACTGTGCCAGTATTTTGAGCCAGTATATAGCTGATGTGTTTGTAAAGTCATTATCTTCCTTTCCCAGAGGCCCACAGCAAAGGAGCTTCTGAAGCACAAGTTCATTGTTAAATATGCCAAGAAGACGTCCTACCTCTCCGAGCTCATTGACCGACTGAAGCGCTGGAAAGCTGAGGGCCACAGTGATGGAGAATCGAGTTCTGACTCCGACTCGTAAGCACGCAAATACATTCACAACACAGTCATTTACTGTCCAGAACATCCTTTTTGCACATCCTGCCATCCATCACTAAAATGCCTGATGCTACTAAGCAGCAGTTATTGGACAATTCTGTTGTAAAATGAAGGGTCTCGGTAGAATGGCCGGACTTCAAGCAGTAACGTCAACTGGATTTTTTGTCCGTTTTATCAATTACTTTGACAAATGTGTTTGATCACGAATTCTGTCAAGGTCAAATACATGACATCCAATCAAATGACCTCACCTTCTGTGGTCAGAACCAGTGTTGGGGTAATGCATTTCAAGTAACTTGAGTTCAAATAATATTACTTTTTCCAAGTAACTAGTAAAGTAATGCATTGCTTTTAAAATTTACAACAAAAGTTACTTTTTCACATTAATTTGACTGACGGCTCTCCTGTCCTCATGTTGAGATAAAATAAGTGCAGAGGTGTGTGTGTGTGTGTGTGTGTGTGAACATGATGGTTATTGTAGTTCTAGACTAAATGTGAGCATTGATTCATCTCACTTGCACAATAAAGATTCTGTACTCCTCAAAATGAATAAAATCAGTCAAATGAAAAATTACAGAGTACTATGCAAACCTCCAATAATTAAATGTTAAATAAAACAACAATTTTTATGCATAATCTACCTTTATAGTTAATTTACCAATGTCTTGCTGCTGACCTTTGATGATGATGGAAATTACTAGATTTTTTGTTTTTATTGGTAAAACTTTTTTCTCTTGCATCCTATTCTACATTATCCAGAGCTGCGCCCTCCAGAGTCCTGCACGGGTCCGATTTTGTAAACCCGTACCCGCAGTGCTTAAAACCGCATCCGACCCGTTTTCCGACAGAAGCACTAAATAAAATCCGCACCCGACCCGCTTAAAATAGAACCGACCCGCAATACAATCAGTTTAGCATATTACATTATAGACACACTTGACAAAAATGTTTATTGCCAGCATACATAAGTTATTACACGACCATTAACTTAAGGACAACTTCGGGACATTCTAAAACGCCTAACGTGGCTTAATGTAGGTAAGACACTGTTATTAAGAGACCAAACTCAGTAAACATAATACTAATAACGTATACTATGTACAAAAAATCAGATGAGCCCAAAATTTGAACGCAACGCGTTTAATTACACGTTAAGCGTTTTCCTCCCATAGAAAACCATTATAAGAAAACGCTTAACGTGGCTTAATGTAGGCTACTAAGACAGTGTTATTAAGAGACTAAACTCAGGAACCATAACAAAAATACTGTTCGATTGAACTGCGTGCGCTTGGTTTTGTTACCACAGTTATCTGTGTGCTTCCTCAGCGATGAACTTCCACATTTGCGGCTATCTTTTCTTTAACTCCTCATGATCCATCTCGACCAGTGCAGGCAGATTGCGCGCGGTTGTGATTCTCCTGGGAGGGCGCGCACCGCGCTGCCACAAATAAACTGATATGGATTTGAAATTATTTTATCAACTTGAAATACAGGCAAGGCATATTTTTGTATATGCATATTTTTAGGAACACATCTACAATATACATGGATATATTTTTAGGCCTACATTCGTTTGCACGTGACTGTTTAAAACCCGTGTTTAGACCCGTGTTCTCCCTTGTCCGACCCGCATCCGTATCCGACACAGTAGGATGTTTTTCACCCGTTTCAGCAATATTCGGGTACCCGCACCCGTGCAGGACTCTGGCGCCCTCTACTGTTCATGAGGGAATCTGCATTTTTTCCTCAGCCTGGGGCTTATTATTTAAATTTTGGTATGAAGAGGTCTTTACCATTGCACAAAAATATAACTTTTTTTGTTATAAAAAAACAAACAAGCCCAGCCCAAGTGAGGAAAAGTAACGCAAAAGTAACGTAACGCATTACTTTTCTTTTAGTTACTTTTTAAGGGAGTAATTACTTTTCAAAGTAACTTTCCCCAACACTGCTCAGAACTGACTGCATCCACACAAGCAACGTGCGCTATTCTCGATAATGTACCTTCATAAGAACACAGACCGTGCATAGAGATCGATTTAAGACTCGATACAGTAAAATATATTATATGAGCAATAGTGCAATTTTTCCCAGATATCCATGCGATTGCAAATGAGCATTGACTTCATACAACAGCTCAACAAACTGAGCGTAAACACTAACGTGATGTTCATTTTAAACAGTATTTTCAGAATTGTTTGCTCTATTTCACAATGAAATTATAGTTCCAGACGAAAGCCACAGCAGAACTGGTGTGCGTCTCCTAGTAAAACACAGTGGTGTATCACGCTAGTGATCGAATCTGCGGCTTTGACCGAAAAACTGTCTGTGAGTCGAGTAGTGTCTAAATTCACAGGACTCATAAAAGAGTAGGCAAACGTACCCGAGTCTTCTTCCGGACACTTTACTATCCCATGAGGCCACAGGAGGATTTGTGAATGGAGGTGAAGCGACACAACTGACGCTGTTAGGTCATGTGATAGTGACAACATGGCGGATGTAGTTCGTCCGGATTACATTCATACTATAGAACATACTTTTTTAAGCCGGCATGATTTGCTTATTTAAAATAAGACGCAGATTTCAGACGCAGACACTGTTTCAGTGGCCCATTCATGCTCATGACTCACTCAAGACTGCCACCCACTGGTGTCTTTAGTTTAATATTTAAAAGTATAATTTTTAATATTTTTAATTATAATTAATATTTAAGTCATCATCAAAAGTAATAATTTTTGCCATCATTCCATAGTTCTCTTTTGAATTTTTTTTATTTAAAACATTTATATATTTTATAAACTTATTGATAAAGGTAAATGCAACTGAAAATCTATTTAAAGCAGCACTAGGTAACTTTTCAACCTTTATAATATATTTTCAAGACTCTTGTGATGATACATCGACTTACAATAGGTTGAATGACACGTCTGCCATAGCCTGACGGGGTCTGTATCGTTTTTAATCGTACTTTTATACTTCGGGTTTCGGGTAGTAACCCGAGAAAAAAAAGAACTACAAAATTCGACTGCTTTACGGCATATACGTCACTTCCACCCCCACTTCCTGAAATAGGACGTGTGAGCCCAACTATCATTTGTTTGCCGGATGTTATAGTCATGGCCGAAGCAGCACAGAAAAATAAGTTTGGTAGGGGCTACATTCTTGCAAGTAAATACATAAGAAGTACCAAATCATATTTTAGGATGCCTAAGATGTCTGTGATATTTGTTTATTTGTCTTGCCTCAAGCTATAATGCAAATCGATTTTTCAAATTTGCAGATTCATCTATGGTAGCTTGATATTATAATATTGACGATATATGGTTATTACCTACCACTCAAACATTGAATTGAAGTATCATATAGATTCTGTAAAACGGGAACCAATAGACTAGGCTACTATAATGACGCTGGCTTGTAAACGTGAGCATTGCGATCATTTGGCGTTTGAAAAAAAATAAAACCCATGAAATGATATTCACATGACATGCTGAAACATGTGCCACTGTACCTGGGATGAAGACATTTCACACGCAAGCAGAACACCTGCAGTGTTCAGGGCTATTATAGTTTTCATGTCAACAAATGCAGGTGCGATGCATCCCCTGATGTAGAATGACAGAGTTTACGACAGTAGTAGAGGACAATACTGTTTCCCAACTGTAGGGGGACCCCGAGAGCAAAACCTACCTAGTGCTGCTTTAAGAGCAGGGACACGTTTGTGTGCGTTTTGTTTTGTGAATTCACCGGAAAGAAAAGAGTCTCCGCAACGGCATTAAGCGCTAGATTGACACGCTCGTCTGTGTGAAGACTATGTACGAGCCAAAAGAGAACGTAAACCCCGCCTACTTTGATTTGATTGGCCATCTAAATATTTTTTACATTGACGAGCGTCATTAGACCTGAGGCAGACCAGACTAATAATGTAACTTTTAAACCTTTTGTCATCCTAACATACAGAGCGCTGTCGCTTTAGGTTCGGTGTTAAAATGCCAATGTGAACGCCAAGCGGACCAGGACTAAATGTTTTGGTTCTGACAAAGCGAACCAAACTACAAGTGTGAACACTCCCTAAATTGATCAAACTACTCTGAGCCGAGCATCTCCATGTGTTGATCTGATGGTGTGTGTGTGTGTGTGGACTGGTAATCCCTACGTTATGGGGACAAAATGTCCCCACAAAGATGGCAATATCCGAAATCCTCATCCTTGTGGGGACATTTTTTGGACCCCATGAGGAAAACATCTTATAAATCAGACTAAGTGATGTTTTTTGACAATGTAAAAATGCAGAATGTCTCCTGTGGGGGTTTGCAGTGTGTGTGTGTGTGTGTGTGTGTGTGTGTGTGTGTGTGTGTGTGTGTGTGTGTGTGTGTGATGGATAGGTTTAGGGGCAAGGGCAGTGTAGGGGGATAGAATATACGGTTTGTACGGTATAAAAACCATTACGCCTATGGAAAGTCCCCATAAAACATGAAAACCCAACATGAGTGTGTGTAAGGAAGAGTGTGTTTGAGTGTGTGTGTGTGTGTGTGTTTGAGTGTGTGTGTGTGTGATGGGTAGGTTTAGGGGCAGGGGCAGTGTAGGGGGATAGAATATACGGTTTGTACAGTATAAAAACCATTACGCCTATGGAAAGTCCCCATAAAAAATGAAAACCCAACGTGTGTGTTTAAGGAAGAGTGTGTTTGAGTGTGTGTGTGTGTGTGATGGGTAGGTTTAGGGGCAGTGTGTGTGTGTGTGTGTGAAGGGTAGGTTTAGTGGCAGGGGCAGTGTAGGGGGATAGAATATATGGTTTGTACGGTATAAAAATCATTACGCCTATGGAAAGTCCCTATAAAACACGAAAACCCAACGTGTGTGTGTGTGTGTGTAACAGAGAGAGCAGCAGTAAGGACAACGAGTCGTCTCCTGAATGGTCCTTCACTACCGTTCGAAAGAAGAAGCCAGAGAAGAAGCAGCCCAACGGAATGGTTGGTTCTGGATGATGATTGGATATTCCGTGTTGACACTCTAAAGCCGGTTAATTGAGAGCGTGTGTGTGTGTGTGTGTGTGTGTGTGTGTGTGTGTGTGTGTGTGTGTGTGTGTGTGTGTGTGTGTGTGTGTGTGTGTGTGTGTGTGTGTGTGTTTTCCCTTCAGGGCGAGGAACTGCAGCAGAAGTCCGTCAGCTTAACCACCGTCATGGCTCCTGTGTTTTCTGAGGTAGGCGAGCTAGAAGTTAAAATGCCGTTCTGAATCTGTGTTTGACATGAGTCCTTCTGGTTCCGAGTGTTGAGCAGCGTGTGTGTGTGTGTGTGTGTCTGTGTGTGTGTGTGTGTGGCAGCTGAAGTCCCAGCAGCGAGACGATGACCTGACGAGAGGCGTTCTGGAGGAGCTGGAGAAGAGCCTGCATGTGGCTGAGGATCTCTGTCCTGGGGTCACAGATCGGATGATCAGCCACATCCTGGAGAGAGTGCAGAGGTCAGACATGTGTTTCTCTATCTGTACCGTTTTACAGCAGGAAACAGAGAGAGGGTCTTGGCATATGGTACTTGAGTAAGGCCCTCTGAAATCAGTTTTAATTTTCCCCATCCCTATTTTTTTAATACTTATATTAAATTCAAAGACATTGAAATTAGGGATGCCACAATTCTCAATATAATATTGAACCGTTCGGTACGGCATTCACGGTTCAATACGCACTTGTGAATTGCGGTTTTTTTTTTCGGTTTCGCATTTAATTAATTATTTTCATACAAATTCTATAATTTTCCTCCATCCCAATACTGAACAACACGACACATTCACATCACACGTTAGTGGTAGAGTTATACTCACAGAACACTAGAGTTATTCACAATCACGAAAGTTCATTATTTGCATGCGTTTTAAAGTCTTGCCGGTTTCATTCGCGTGCGCGGTTTTAACATGCGCTTTTCAGAGCGCGCGCACTAAACACCTGTCAAACACGTGATTACTGAACTTAGTAGTCGTCTTACTGCGCTAATACTGTCAAATACACACATGGTTAACATAAACACAGTCGGTTATGTCTAAAGTGAAAGTAAAATCGCGTGTGTCAGTATATTAGATGAGCGCAGGTCTTTAATTGACAGCAGCGCAGCCAGTGAACACGCGGTCCTTAAAGGGACAGTTCACCTCTAAAATTATGTCATTATTTACTCATCTAATATTGTTTCAAACCTGTATTCATTTATCGATGTCAGAATTTTCAGTTTTGAGTGAAATATCCCTTTAATGTTAATACAACAACAAAAGACAAAGAGAAAATCACTCACTGCTCTTGACTGAAGAACTAATACAGTAGCTTTAATAAGAATCAGTGTATATTTTAAAGTGAAGTCTATGTAGTTTTATTTTTACATTCATTCATTCAATTTCATACTTAAATGCTGCTGTACAGCTCTGAGCTGCCAGTGTAAATCTTTATATATATTTATTTTATATTATACAATACACTAGGAATGTGTACAAGGGTTTTTATTAAGTAAAGTTTTAAGTTTAAGTAAGGTTTTTCAATTCTTTTAAGTAAAATAAAGAAAGAGTATTGCAATAAAATAAATAGTCTGTTTTCTCTAACCTCTTGCGGTTCCTGTCGCCTAAGAATAGAATAACAAAAAATGTGTGTGACAAGCCATCAGAACCGAACCGAACCGAAAACCGTGGGTAAAAACCGAGGTGTGTATTGAACCGTGGACTTACTGTATTGTTGCATCCCTAATTGAAATCATGAAACTTGAAAATGTTACAGCAGTTTATTAAAAGTTGAACGAAAATGACATGTTTAGGGTCTTATTAAAGGGATCCCCTGTTGTTAAGACTTGTCTGGATTAATATAACATAAATGATGTCTCTTACTGAAATATGTAGAAAACCCATGAAAGATCCACGGTATTTAAAAAAGCCATTATATATTTGGACAATGGGCGGCGCCATTTTGTTTGTGTTCTAGGTTGATGATGTAGAATGGTTCTCGGCCTTGGAGGGCAAAACCGCCATAGACTTCCACAGAATTACAGCACAAGCCTGTCAAATTTCCATCTTAAAACAAAAATATATGAACAAGATGCACGTTTTTGGCACTTATGATCCATATACAGCTCCTGCTGCAGTGTTTCAATCACTGAAAACAGCGGGACGTTTTTAAAACGCTTAACGTGAAAAACACTATAGGGTGAGCTGCACCAATGAGGAATAAATTAAGCAAGTTTAAAGGATTTGGTGATATGGGTTTTATTATAAATCGAGTCCTTGCACCACTTCATTTTAAACACAGATAAATTATGCAGTGAAACGTTATAGAGCTGATCAAGACAGAGGTGAACTGAAGACAGGCTAAAGAATCCACCCTTAAAGTACTGTAATGAACTAAAACAGTGATATTAAAAGATCAAATTCAGTTTACACCTTTTTGATGATTGCATACTATATACAGGCGAGTAGATGAAGCAAGAATATGAACACGTGTTTTCTTTATAATGGGTTTCGATGGGGAAAACACTAACGAGAAACCTCGTGTGCACTAATATTGTGTGTTCGTCTGCTTTCCTGTACTAAGTGTGCAACATCAATAAGGTGTATATTGAATTTGGTATTTTAATATCACTGTCTTACCGCATTAATACTGACTACAAACCTGGTCAAAATGACTAGCGGGCAATGGAGGAGAGCCTTGTTTTGCCCTCCAGGTGGGCGTTCCTATAAGTGTGTGACGACACGTGAAAACTATGGATTAGTTGCTTTGTTATTGCATTTAAAACACACATTGCACACCAACAAATCGGCGCGCACGCTCACACACGCTCACACACACACACACACACACACACACACACACATCTGACAGTGTCTCAATTGAGATCGCGCTCACCCGCGCGCCCACAAACACACACACACCTTTTTTTACGGTCTATGACACACACACACACACATCTGACAGGGTCTCAATCGAGATCGCGCACACCCGCGCGCCCACAAACACACACACACCTTTTTTTACGGTCTATGACACACACACACACATCTGACAGGGTCTCAATCGAGATCGCGCACACCCGCGCGCCCACAAACACACACACACACACACACACATCTGACAGCTCTGTTCTCAATCGAGATGTATTATGGGCTGCCCTCGTCAGTCTCCATGACAGGGGCTGAATCTGAAATCGCCCCCTAAACCCTCATTCACTATTCCCTACTTTAGTCCACTAATATAGTTCACTTGATGAGTGAATGAAAACAAGTGAGTGAATTCGGACAGCTGTTGAGTGTACATCAGGTGTACACTCGTTATTGCGGTGCATTGTGGGATTGAATGAGTGCACTCAATAACGTCCACTATTGTTTCGGACACCACTACAAATGGCTGTCCGCTCAAATAATGCCCTATTTGAGGGTTTAGGGGGCGATTTCGGATTCAGCCGCACATATATAATGGATTTTTTTAAATACCGTGGATCTTTCATGGGTTTTCTACTACATATTTAAGTAAGAGACATCATTTATGTTATATTAAAGGGATAGTTCACCCAAAAATGAAAATTAGCCCATGATTTACTCACCCGCCTCAAGTCATCCGAGGTGTGTGTGACATTCTTCTTTCAGACGAATATAATCTGAGTTATATTACAAAAGTCCAGGCTAATCCAAGCTTTATAATTGGATTAATAGTTGCTCTGTTTTTGAAGTCCATTAAAAACTGCATCTGTCCGTCATATAACTGCTCCAGCGGCTCTGGGGTGTTAATAAAGGCCTTCTGAAGCGAATCGACGCGTTTGTGTAAGAAAAATATCCATATTTAAAACTTTATCAAGTTAACTTTCGGCCGACCGCCTTCTGTGGAAAAGTGTTGAATGTTGAAAGTGAAACTCAAGATGACGAGTGGATCTGGTCGCGTTAGTCTTTCGATCCGCAGGGGAACTTTCAACACTTTCTCCATAAATTGAACAGGGAAGGCGGTCGGCCGAAAGTTTACTGATAAAGTTTTAAATATGGATATTTTTCTTACACAAACGCGTTGATTCGCTTCAGAAGGCCTTTATTAACACCCCAGAGCCGCTGGAGCAGTTATATGACGGACAGATGCACTTTATATGGACTTCAAAAACAGAGCAACTATGAATCCAATTCTAATGCTTGGATTAGCCTGGACTTTTGTAATATAACTCAGATTATATTCGTCTGAAAGAAGAATGTCACACACACCTCGGATGACTTGAGGGAGAGTAAATCATGGGCTAATGTTCATTTTTAGGTGAACTATCCCTTTAAGACAGACAAGTCTTGACACCATCAGGGGTTCCCTTTAAAGGAACACGCCGACTTTTTGGGACTTTATCTTATTCCCTGTATCCCCCAGAGTTAGATAAGTCCATACACACCATTCTGTGTGTTCACAATTCACAATGAGATTCTTCTTCTGTGGTGGCCGGTTTAGCGACCCACATGACCCGTGCTCTTCTGTGTGTGTGTGTAGGTTCTCTGTGAGTTAGTGTGAAGACGCCACTCCTGCTGTCAGCCCCGAGGACTGCACCTTAACACACTCACACACACCTGTACAGAGAACACACTCTTGCATCATAACCAAAAGAAACCCCGCTCTTCTCGTCCCAAAGAATGGAAATATATATTATATATAAATATAGTGTGTGTTCAACTGTATTTATACAATTTTGCCACATGCTTTTATATTAGTCTCCTGCTGGTGCCCAAGAACGTGTGTGTGTGCGTTACTGTTGTTTTATTCAGCGTTTTACTTTCGAAAAGACACAAAACATCCCTTACTGGTTAAGTAGAGCTTAGGGTTGGCGTTTATTTATGTGTACCCGATGTCCCTTTTGTTTTAAACTATGATCATTAATATATGTTTGGGAGATCGACAGTGCCTTTCTGTTCATCTGGGTTTGGGTTTCTCACTGTTAACTGTAGCACAACTGCTGTATGCATATCATATCAGTCCAGATGAATGGAAATACCTCATCTACGCAATCATTAAGAGGAGTTTTGCTGTGCGAAAGCTGCCTCCACTTCTGGCCCTTTCCCTTTTAATCGGCGACCCTCTTTTACAGCGTCTGGCTCGTATTTTTATACAAGAGTAGAGCTATACGGTATTTTTGAAGGAATTGGTTTCTCTTACTTTGAGTAGATCTCAAGGGATCCGGACGCTTCCCAAAGTACTCGAGCTCTTGGTTTTATGTAATGGACTTTTTTTTTCGGCCAAGCTTGTAAAGAAGCCCTCGGGTGCCATTGCTGGTGCGGTGGCGAAATCCTCGCACTCCTATTGGCCGGGAGAGACTGTGCCAACGCTGCATCCCATAGTGCCTAAAGTTGACGTTTTTTATGTATATTATGCCGTCGTCTTCTCGAACAGCTTTAAGACGACGCTTTCACACGGTGCCAGACTGCTGGAAGATTTTAGAGCAATAAAGGTGTTTAGTAGGAGATTTGTATATTTCTTTATAGGAAGCTGTAGATGCAGAAGCCAGGTTTTGTACATTTCTTCACCAGAGCTTTTGTAAATTTAAGACGCCAGACAGAAATCTTTCTAGGCTGTATCATACAGATGCTGTTCTTCTCTTTTCTTGTTTTTTTTTCTTTTATTTGACATCAACTGTTACAAATTAGTTTTTGTTTGGTGTGGCAAATAAAGATTTAAGTTATGACATTCCAGTGTGTCTTTTTTTTTTTCCCCTCCTTGACTTCATTACACCAGTAGATGGAGACCAGAGACATGAGTGAGTCATTGAATCATTCACTCGAGAGATTCGTTCAAAAACACTTGATTCATCCAGTAATGAAACAATTGAAGTGTTTATGAGTGAGTCATTGAATCATTCACTCGAAAGATTCGTTCAAAAACACTGATTCATACAGTAATGAAACAAGTGAAGTGTTTATGAGTGAGTCATTGAATCATTCACTCATGAGATTCGTTCAAAAACACTGACTCATCCAGTAATGAAACAAGTGTTTATGAGTGAGTCATTGAATCATTCACTCATGAGATTCGTTCAAAAACACCGACTCATCCAGTAATGAAACAAGTGAAGTGTTTATGAGTGAGTCATTGAATCATTCACTCAAGAGATTCGTTCAAAAACACTGATTCATCCAGTAATGAAACAAGTGAAGTGTTTATGAGTGAGTCATTGAATCATTCACTCAAGAGATTCGTTTAAAAACACTGATTCATCCAGTAATGAAACAAGTGAAGTCTTTATGAGTGAGTCATTGAATCATTCACTCAAGAGATTCGTTCAAAAACACTGATTCATCCAGTCTTTAACACTGATCCAATCATATTTATTTAACATGTGTTTATAATTCTGGATGAATTAAACATGGAACAGAAAACACTTAAAGGGATAGTTCACCCAAAAATGAACATTATCTCCTGATTTTCTCCCCCCTCAACTCATCCCAGGTGTGCTTGACTTCCTTCTCTCAGACGAACACAGAGTTATATTAATAATGTTCTGGCTCTTCCAAGCTGTTGGGTCATTTTTGAAGTCCATAAAAGTGCATCCATCATGAGGAATAGTCAGAATTGCGAAAAATAAAGTCAGAATTGCAGAAAATAGTTAGAATTGCGCTATAAACTCGCAATTGCATGAAATAAAGACAGAATTGTGAGGAATAAAGTCAGAATTGCGCTATAAACTCACAATTACGAGAAATAGTCAGAATTGCGAGAAATAAAGTCAGAATTGCACTATAAACTCGCAATTACGAGAAATAGTCAGAATTGCGAGAAATAAAGTCAGAATTGCGCTATAAACTCGCAATTACGAGAAATAGTCAGAATTGCAAGAAATAAAGTCAGAATTGCGCTATAAACTCGCAATTGTGTGAAATAAAGACAGAATTGCGCTATACTCGCAATTGCGAGAAATAAAGTCAGAATTGCGCTATAATTGCGCTGCCTGACCGATTGCTCTTCTCTGCCTCCTGCCGTGTAGCTCTGTACAGCCTTGCTTACATTTGAATCTTTATTTTGATATTTCCTCTTTGTTCTACTGCTAAATATAACTTATCACCATACATTGTTTAAAAATTGCCTATCACGTTAAATTTGACATCGCTAGCTTTTAATCTAAATCTCCATCACACGTTAGCATTTCGCTAGCCTGTTAGCTTGTTAACTCAGCACCCGGGTCTCCCTTTTTCTGAGTTCATTAGTTGGATTAGTAAATAGTGTCCAGCAAACGATTGTGGTAAATTGGATTAATCAAAAAACACGGTAAGTCATGTCTTCTCCTGTCATTGTCACTTGCACCGCATGCCGCATGTTTAATATAGGCTTCTCCGCTGGCGAACAGGGCTTCACATGTGATAAATGTAAAGAGATAGTTAGGCTGACGGAGAAGATTTCAGAATTAGAAACACGCATCCATACTTTATCTGAGAGTAGTGAGGATGTAACCGCTTTAGACACTGATTTGGATGCGAATTGCTTAGTGAACTCTGTACATTCTTCGGTTCCGGCTGCAGGGAAACTGGGTAACAGTGAGGCAGCATAGTCGCAGACCAAAGAACCGCTTTTCCGTTCCGGTTAGAACATCAAACAGGTTCTCCCCTCTCAGTGAAGCACCCACTGAGTATCCGGTTGAAAGTGCCCTAGTCATTGGCGATTCTATTACACGGAACGTGAAGATAGAGACACCAGCCACCATAGTCACTTGTTTACCGGGAGCCAGAGCACCTGACATCAAAGCAAATTTAAAAGTGCTGGCTAAAGCTAATCGTAAATTTTCTAAGATTATTATTCACGTCGGCACTAATGATGTTCGACTTCGCCAGTCGGAGATCACCAAAATTAACATTAAAGAGGTGTGTGAACTCGCTAGTACGATGTCAGAGGCTGTTTTTTGTTCTGGACCGCTCCCGGCAAAAAGGAGTGATGAGATCGTTAGCAGACTATCATCACTCAATGGCTGGATGTCTAAGTGGTGTCTGCAAAATAACATAGGGTTCATAAACAATTGGAAAAGTTTTTGGGGCAGACCTGACCTGTTGAAGAAGGATGGCATCCATCCCTCTTGGGGTGGTGCCGCTCTTCTCTCTAGTAATCTGGCACATAGTCTTAGAGCTAAACCTTGACTCACTAGGGCCCAGGTCAGGAAGCAGACAAACTGGCTAAACCATTAGATCTCTTTCCCCAAAAGTGCTTATTGTTAATGATATGATTACAGATAATAATCTAGATGTGCTGTGTTTGACAGAAACCTGGCTAAAACCTGATGACTACATTACCTTAAATGAGTCCACCCCCCAAGATTATTGTTATAAACATGAGCCGCGTCTGAAAGGTAAAGGGGGAGGAGTTGCTGTAATTTATAATAATATCTTCAGTGTTACTCAGAAGTCTAGTTTCAAATATAATTCCTTCGAAGTTTTGGTGCTTTATGTTACGCTATGTAGTGTACATGATAAAACCCGTTCAACATTTGTGTTAGCTACTGTATACAGGCCACCTGGGCATAATACAGACTTTATCAAAGAATTTGCTGATTTTCTATCAGAGTTAGTACTGGCCGTAGATAAAGTACTAATTGTTGGTGATTTTAATATCCATGTAGACAACGGAAAAGACGTATTGGGATTAGCATTTAAAGACACACTAAACTCTATTGGAGTTAGGCAACACGTGTGAGGAGCCACTCATCGCCATAATCATACTTTAGACCTAATATTGTCACATGGAATAAATGTTGATACCGTTGAAATTCTGCAGCAGAGCGATGACATCTCAGATCATTACTTAGTATCATGTATGTATACTTAATTTAGCTAAGGCTGCAAAGCCGCCCCCTCGCTTCAAAAATGACAGGACAATCACTGCCGCCACTAAAGATTGCTTTTTAAATAATCTCCCTCATCAGTATCATCTGCTCAGCATCCCAGATAGTATAGAAGAACTCGATGTTGCAACAGAAACTATTGACTCTCTCTTTTCCAGTACTTTAGACACAGTTGAGCTCCACAAGTAGTAGCCTAGAATACTGTCTAACACTTGATGGCTGCTCTGTCAAGTCCTCGTGGTCAGTGAGGAACCTGGGTGTGCTCTTTGATACCAATCTTTCATTTGAAAGCCACGTTTCTAGCATCTGTAAAACTGCTTTCTACCATCTTAAAAATATATCTAAATTACGGCACATGCTCTCAATGCAAAATGCTGAACAGTTAGTTCATGCGTTCATGACCTCAAGGCTAGATTATTGTAATGCTCTACTGGGTGGTTGCCCTGCTCGCTTAATAAATAAACTCCAGCTGGTCCAAAACGCAGCAGCTCCAGTTCTTACTAGAAACAGGAAGTATGACCATATTACCCCGGTTCTGTCAACACTGCACTGGCTGCCTATTAAACATCGCATACATTTTAAAATCTTGCTTATTACTTACAAAGCACTAAATGGTTTAGCTCCAATACTTGAGCGAGCTCTTAACATATTATACTCCATCACTTCTACTGCGGTCTCAAAATTCTGGCCAGTTGATAATACAGAGAATATCCAAATCAACTGCAGGCGGTCGATCCTTTTCCTATTTAGCTCCTAAACTCTGGAACAGTCTTCCTAACATTGTTCGGGAAGCAGACACACTCTGTCAGTTTAAATCTAGACTAAAAACACATCTCTTTACTGTGGCATACACATAAAACACTTTTTCAATGAAATGATTGTTAGGCTGCATTAACTAGGTCAGCCGGAACCGGGAACACTTCCCATAACACCTGATGTACTCGTTACATCATCAGAAGAATGGCATCTACGCTAATGATAGTCTCTGTGTTTTATCCCGAGGTTTACTGCAGTCAGCCGGATCCGGGCCGTATCCAGATCAGATGCTGGACCTGCGCCCAGAGAAGACCAACACAGGACCCTGAAGTGTCTGCAGAGACCGTGATTAGACTCCCCCTGCAACTGCCTCATCGACACGGCATCTCAATAAACCCGTCTCCGGCGTGATGACTCAGATGGTTCAAATATTAGAATTTAATAATTGTTAAATCGATATGTCATCCTCAATAAACCCGTCTCCGGCGTGATGACTCAGATGGTTCGAATATTAGAATTTAATAATTGTTAAATCGATATGTCATCCTCAATAAACCCGTCTCCGGCGTGATGACTCCGATTGTTCGAATATTAGAATTTAATAATTGTTAAATCGATATGTCATCCTCAATAAACCCGTCTCCGGTGTGATGACACCAACTGTTCGAATATTAGAATTTAATAATTGTTAAATCGATATGTCATCCTCAATAAACCCGTCTCCAGCGTGATGACTCTGATTGTTCGAATATTACAATTTAATAATTGTTAAATCGATATGTCATCCTCAATAAACCCGTCTCCAGCGTGATGACTCCGATTGTTCGAATATTACAATTTAATAATTTTTAAATCGATATGTCATCCTCAATAAACCCGTCTCCAGCGTGATGACTCAGATTGTTCGAATATTACAATTTAATAATTGTTAAATCGATATGTCATCCTCAATAAACCCGTCTCCAGCGTGATGACTCAGATTGTTCGAATATTACAATTTAATAAATGTTAAATCGATATGTCATCCTCAATAAACCCGTCTCTGGCGTGATGACTCAGATTGTTCGAATATTACAATTTAATAATTGTTAAATCGATATGTCATCCTCAATAAACCCGTCTCCAGCGTGATGACTCCGATTGTTCAAATATTACAATTTAATAATTGTTAAATCGATATGTCATCCTCAATAAACCCGTCTCCAGCGTGATGACTCCGATTGTTCAAATATTACAATTTAATAATTGTTAAATCGATGTCATCCTCAATAAACCCGTCTCCGGCGTGATGACTCCGATTGTTCGAATATTACAATTAAATAATTGTTAAATCGATATGTCATCCTCAATAAACCCGTCTCCAGCGTGATGACTCCGATTGTTCGAATATTACAATTTAATAATTTTTAAATCGATATGTCATCCTTAATAAACCCGTCTCTGGCGTGATGACTCCGATTGTTCGAATATTACAATTTAATAATTGTTAAATCGATATGTCATCCTCAATAAACCCGTCTCCGGCGTGATGACTCCGATTGTTCGAATATTACAATTTAATAATTGTTAAATCGATATGTCATCCTTAATAAACCCGTCTCCAGCGTGATGACTCCGATTGTTCGAATATTACAATTTAATAATTGTTAAATCGATATGTCATCCTTAATAAACCCGTCTCCGGCGTGATGACTCCGATTGTTCGAATATTACAATTGAATAATTGTTAAATCGATATGTCATCCTTAATAAACCCGTCTCTGGCGTGATGACTCCGATTGTTCGAATATTACAATTTAATAATTGTTAAATCGATATGTCATCCTTAATAAACCCGTCTCCAGCGTGATGACTCCGATTGTTCGAATATTACAATTTAATAATTGTTAAATCGATATGTCATCCTTAATAAACCCGTCTCTGGCGTGATGACTCCGATTGTTCGAATATTACAATTTAATAATTGTTAAATCGATATGTCATCCTTAATAAACCCGTCTCTGGCGTGATGACTCCGATTGTTCGAATATTACAATTTAATAATTTTTAAATCGATATGTCATCCTTAATAAACCCGTCTCTGGCGTGATGACTCCGATTGTTCGAATATTACAATTTAATAATTGTTAAATCGATATGTCATCCTCAATAAACCCGTCTCCGGTGTGATGACTCAGATTGTTCGAATATTACAATTTAATAATTGTTAAATCGATATGTCATCCTCAATAAACCCGTCTCTGGCGTGATGACTCCGATTGTTCGAATATTACAATTTAATAATTGTTAAATCGATATGTCATCCTCAATAAACCCGTCTCTGGCGTGATGACACCGACTGTTCGAATATTACAATTTAATAATTGTTAAATCGATATGTCATCCTCAATAAACCCGTCTCTGGCTTGATGACTCCGATTGTTCGAATATTACAATTTAATAATTGTTAAATCGATATGTCATCCTCAATAAACCCGTCTCTGGCTTGATGACTCCGATTGTTCGAATATTACAATTTAATAATTGTTAAATCGATATGTCATCCTCAATAAACCCGTCTCCAGCGTGATGACTCCGATTGTTCGAATATTACAATTTAATAATTTTTAAATCGATATGTCATCCTTAATAAACCCGTCTCTGGCGTGATGACTCAGATTGTTCGAATATTACAATTTAATAATTGTTAAATCGATATGTCATCCTCAATAAACCCGTCTCCAGCGTGATGACTCCGATTGTTCGAATATTACAATTTAATAATTTTTAAATCGATATGTCATCCTCAATAAACCCGTCTCCGGTGTGATGACTCAGATTGTTCGAATATTACAATTTAATAATTGTTAAATCGATATGTCATCCTCAATAAACCCGTCTCCAGCGTGATGACTCAGATTGTTCGAATATTACAATTTAATAATTGTTAAATCGATATGTCATCCTCAATAAACCCGTCTCTGGCGTGATGACTCAGATTGTTCGAATATTACAATTTGATAATTGTTAAATCGATATGTCATCCTCAATAAACCCGTCTCCAGCGTGATGACTCCGATTGTTCAAATATTACAATTTAATAATTGTTAAATCGATATGTCATCCTCAATAAACCCGTCTCCGGCGTGATGACTCCGATTGTTCGAATATTACAATTAAATAATTGTTAAATCGATATGTCATCCTCAATAAACCCGTCTCCAGCGTGATGACTCCGATTGTTCGAATATTACAATTTAATAATTGTTAAATCGATATGTCATCCTCAATAAACCCGTCTCTGGCGTGATGACTCCGATTGTTTGAATATTACAATTTAATAATTGTTAAATCGATATGTCATCCTCAATAAACCCGTCTCCGGTGTGATGACTCAGATTGTTCGAATATTACAATTTAATAATTGTTAAATCGATATGTCATCCTTAATAAACCCGTCTCTGGCGTGATGACTCCGATTGTTCGAATATTACAATTTAATAATTGTTAAATCGATATGTCATCCTCAATAAACCCGTCTCCAGCGTGATGACTCCGATTGTTCGAATATTACAATTTAATAATTGTTAAATCGATATGTCATCCTCAATAAACCCGTCTCCAGCGTGATGACTCCGATTGTTCGAATATTACAATTTAATAATTGTTAAATCGATATGTCATCCTCAATAAACCCGTCTCCGGTGTGATAACTCCGATTGTTCGAATATTACAATTTAATAATTGTTAAATCGATATGTCATCCTCAATAAACCCGTCTCCGGTGTGATGACTCCGATTGTTCGAATATTACAATTTAATAATTGTTAAATCGACACGTCATCCTCAATAAACCTGTCTCCGGCGTGATGACTCCGATTGTTCGAATATTACAATTTAATAATTGTTAAATCGATATGTCATCCTCAATAAACCCGTCTCCGGCGTGATGACTCCGATTGTTCGAATATTACAATTTAATAATTGTTAAATCGATATGTCATCCTCAATAAACCCGTCTCCGGCGTGATGACTCCGATTGTTTGAATATTACAATTTAATAATTGTTAAATCGATATGTCATCCTCAATAAACCCGTCTCCGGTGTGATGACTCAGATTGTTCGAATATTACAATTTAATAATTGTTAAATCGATATGTCATCCTCAATAAACCCGTCTCCAGCGTGATGACTCCGATTGTTCAAATATTACAATTTAATAATTGTTAAATCGATATGTCATCCTCAATAAACCCGTCTCCAGCGTGATGACTCCGATTGTTCAAATATTACAATTTAATAATTGTTAAATCGATATGTCATCCTCAATAAACCCGTCTCCGGCGTGATGACTCCGATTGTTCGAATATTACAATTAAATAATTGTTAAATCGATATGTCATCCTCAATAAACCCGTCTCCAGCGTGATGACTCCGATTGTTCGAATATTACAATTTAATAATTTTTAAATCGATATGTCATCCTTAATAAACCCGTCTCTGGCGTGATGACTCCGATTGTTCGAATATTACAATTTAATAATTGTTAAATCGATATGTCATCCTCAATAAACCCGTCTCCGGCGTGATGACTCCGATTGTTCGAATATTACAATTTAATAATTGTTAAATCGATATGTCATCCTTAATAAACCCGTCTCCAGCGTGATGACTCCGATTGTTCGAATATTACAATTTAATAATTGTTAAATCGATATGTCATCCTTAATAAACCCGTCTCCGGCGTGATGACTCCGATTGTTCGAATATTACAATTGAATAATTGTTAAATCGATATGTCATCCTTAATAAACCCGTCTCTGGCGTGATGACTCCGATTGTTCGAATATTACAATTTAATAATTGTTAAATCGATATGTCATCCTTAATAAACCCGTCTCCAGCGTGATGACTCCGATTGTTCGAATATTACAATTTAATAATTGTTAAATCGATATGTCATCCTTAATAAACCCGTCTCTGGCGTGATGACTCCGATTGTTCGAATATTACAATTTAATAATTTTTAAATCGATATGTCATCCTTAATAAACCCGTCTCTGGCGTGATGACTCCGATTGTTCGAATATTACAATTTAATAATTGTTAAATCGATATGTCATCCTCAATAAACCCGTCTCCGGTGTGATGACTCAGATTGTTCGAATATTACAATTTAATAATTGTTAAATCGATATGTCATCCTCAATAAACCCGTCTCTGGCGTGATGACTCCGATTGTTCGAATATTACAATTTAATAATTGTTAAATCGATATGTCATCCTCAATAAACCCGTCTCTGGCGTGATGACACCGACTGTTCGAATATTACAATTTAATAATTGTTAAATCGATATGTCATCCTCAATAAACCCGTCTCTGGCTTGATGACTCCGATTGTTCGAATATTACAATTTAATAATTGTTAAATCGATATGTCATCCTCAATAAACCCGTCTCCAGCGTGATGACTCCGATTGTTCGAATATTACAATTTAATAATTTTTAAATCGATATGTCATCCTTAATAAACCCGTCTCTGGCGTGATGACTCAGATTGTTCGAATATTACAATTTAATAATTGTTAAATCGATATGTCATCCTCAATAAACCCGTCTCCAGCGTGATGACTCCGATTGTTCGAATATTACAATTTAATAATTTTTAAATCGATATGTCATCCTCAATAAACCCGTCTCCGGTGTGATGACTCAGATTGTTCGAATATTACAATTTAATAATTGTTAAATCGATATGTCATCCTCAATAAACCCGTCTCCAGCGTGATGACTCAGATTGTTCGAATATTACAATTTAATAATTGTTAAATCGATATGTCATCCTCAATAAACCCGTCTCTGGCGTGATGACTCAGATTGTTCGAATATTACAATTTAATAATTGTTAAATCGATATGTCATCCTCAATAAACCCGTCTCCAGCGTGATGACTCCGATTGTTCAAATATTACAATTTAATAATTGTTAAATCGATATGTCATCCTCAATAAACCCGTCTCCGGCGTGATGACTCCGATTGTTCGAATATTACAATTAAATAATTGTTAAATCGATATGTCATCCTCAATAAACCCGTCTCCAGCGTGATGACTCCGATTGTTCGAATATTACAATTTAATAATTTTTAAATCGATATGTCATCCTTAATAAACCCGTCTCTGGCGTGATGACTCCGATTGTTCGAATATTACAATTTAATAATTGTTAAATCGATATGTCATCCTCAATAAACCCGTCTCCGGTGTGATGACTCAGATTGTTCGAATATTACAATTTAATAATTGTTAAATCGATATGTCATCCTTAATAAACCCGTCTCTGGCGTGATGACTCCGATTGTTCGAATATTACAATTTAATAATTGTTAAATCGATATGTCATCCTCAATAAACCCGTCTCCAGCGTGATGACTCCGATTGTTCGAATATTACAATTTAATAATTGTTAAATCGATATGTCATCCTCAATAAACCCGTCTCCAGCGTGATGACTCCGATTGTTCGAATATTACAATTTAATAATTGTTAAATCGATATGTCATCCTCAATAAACCCGTCTCCGGTGTGATAACTCCGATTGTTCGAATATTACAATTTAATAATTGTTAAATCGATATGTCATCCTCAATAAACCCGTCTCCGGTGTGATGACTCCGATTGTTCGAATATTACAATTTAATAATTGTTAAATCGACACGTCATCCTCAATAAACCTGTCTCCGGCGTGATGACTCCGATTGTTCGAATATTACAATTTAATAATTGTTAAATCGATATGTCATCCTCAATAAACCCGTCTCCGGCGTGATGACTCCGATTGTTCGAATATTACAATTTAATAATTTTTAAATCGATATGTCATCCTCAATAAACCCGTCTCCGGCGTGATGACTCCGATTGTTCAAATATTACAATTTAATAATTGTTAAATCGATATGTCATCCTCAATAAACCCGTCTCCGGCGTGATGACTCCGATTGTTCGAATATTACAATTTAATAATTGTTAAATCGATATGTCATCCTCAATAAACCCGTCTCTGGCGTGATGACTCCGATTGTTCGAATATTACAATTTAATAATTGTTAAATCGATATGTCATCCTCAATAAACCCGTCTCCGGCGTGATGACTCCGATTGTTTGAATATTACAATTTAATAATTGTTAAATCGATATGTCATCCTTAATAAACCCGTCTCTGGCGTGATGACTCCGATTGTTCGAATATTACAATTTAATAATTGTTAAATCGATATGTCATCCTCAATAAACCCGTCTCTGGCGTGATGACTCCGATGGTTCGAATATTACAATTTAATAATTGTTAAATCGATATGTCATCCTCAATAAACCCGTCTCCGGCGTGATGACTCCGATTGTTTGAATATTACAATTTAATAATTGTTAAATCGATATGTCATCCTTAATAAACCCGTCTCTGGCGTGATGACTCCGATTGTTCGAATATTACAATTTAATAATTGTTAAATCGATATGTCATCCTCAATAAACCCGTCTCTGGCGTGATGACTCCGATGGTTCGAATATTACAATTTAATAATTGTTAAATCGATATGTCATCCTCAATAAACCCGTCTCTGGCGTGATGACTCCGATGGTTCGAATATTACAATTTAATAATTGTTAAATCGATATGTCATCCTTAATAAACCCGTCTCTGGCGTGATGACTCCGGTCCCTCGAATATTCCCATCTATTATGACCTCTGAGCTGTAAAGCTGCCATAATAATAATAATAATAATACGCTGCTTGTTAATTGGCCAGAGGAGAACTGCCCCCCCGACTGAGCCTGGTTTCTCCTAGGTTTATTTTTCTCCGTTAGGTCTCCTGATTGGGTTTTGGTTTCCTTGCCACTGTTGCCTCTGGCTTGGCGTGCTCAGTTGGGGACACTAAATGTTTCAACTAAACATCGAAATAAATCTAATTATTAAACTAAATTAACCATATAAACAAAATTACTGATCTAATTACTGATCAAAAGTCCACACTGTCACTGTATGATAATTGAAATGAACTGATGACATCAGCGTTTTTTCCAGAATGGCTATACAGCTGAATAAAATTATGCTGCATTATTTTCCTGTTTAACACTGTAAAGCTGCTTTGAAACAATCGACATTGTTAAAAGCGCTATATGAATAAAGTTGACTTGACTTGAGATTCTGATTGAACAAAACATTTTTTTTTAATCTAAACAGTGGGATAGTTATTTCATTGTCTGAAACATTATTTTACTATAGGAAATAATAGTTTTATCTTCAAAATAGATTCTGCATTTACATTTTTAATAAAACATTGTTTAGTCTGTTTTTTTTTTTTTTTTTGCACGCATGAAATGAAGAGGCAAAGAGACAGAGAGGCAGGTTATATCTCTATTTAAAACTCAATACTGCCGGCTTTTGGTGAATGAGGGGAGTGCAGACTGAGAGAGAGGGGAGATTCAAAATAAATATTTTAAAGAAATAAATATATTGATCTGAAAAAAAAAACATTGTTTAGCATGTTTTTAAAGCTATTTTTATTATGTGGACACATGAAATGTCATCATAAACCACATTTACGTTGTAATACCAGTGTAATACCCCTGGCATTATACAAATTTGTGTCCCTAATAAATCACATAAACAAGCACACACACACACACACACACACACACACACTGCCACCTTTTGGTGAGGGGAGGGCAGACAGAGAATAAATATTCAGAAAAAATATATTAAATAAAATAAATATATTGATCTGAAAAATAGTATGATTATTTTAAATTCATCCAGGTTCAATTACCCAACATACAATCTTAATTTAATTTAAATAAATTAAGTTTGTGTCCTCATAAATCTCATAAACAAGCACACACACACACACACAAAGAGAGAGTAGCAGAAGGAAAGAGAGATGGAATGTTTTTTTTATCTGACTTCCTGTTGGTCGGAGCTAATGATTGTAAATTAGAAAGTTGTCCGGCTCGATGAGAACATCTGATGAAGTTTGAAGTCAATCGGGTGAAAATAAGACAGTGATTCAAAGCATTTTTAAAAAGTGACACACTTCCTGCTGCCAGTTGGTGGTGCTATAACTTTGACTCACAAAAGTAATATCTATGTGATCGGCCTCTTACAACAAACACACAGCTGAAGTTTCATCCAAATCAGTCAATGTTTGCAGAAGTTATAACACACTTCCTGTTTCCCTTTTCAGGCTTGAACCCCTAATAACAGAGGGCATAAAAAGGGCCTTAAAAAGCCTATAAAAAATAAACTATAGGGTCTCAGAGCTTGATTTTTGAGCTGCTGGTTACAAAAACTTTATGAAGCATTTTGACATGAGCATCGAAGAGCTCA
Source organism: Gobio occitaniae (assembly GCA_033150135.1). Taxonomy (NCBI): domain Eukaryota; kingdom Metazoa; phylum Chordata; class Actinopteri; order Cypriniformes; family Gobionidae; genus Gobio; species Gobio occitaniae. Next base: position 171,457 of record JARQWZ010001324.1, read on the forward strand.
AAGGTCGATTTTTGCATTTTCAGCTCATTTATCATGGAAATGCAGTAAAAAAAAAAAAAAAAACCTTTTAAACTGCAGTACCTCTACTGGTGGCCCGATCTCCCCAAACTATGCACGCTTCTTTAGAATAATACGGCGCACGTGCTCAGCTAATTTGTTGAAGTTTTGCGCAGAGCAGACCCTTTTTTGGTCATTTAGTGGTCATTTTGCATAGGGTAATATAGAGCATTTTTCACCTTTATAAGAGTAAAACCACCATTAATGGCCATAAAAGTTTGCAAGCTTCTTTGGGATCACGTGACGCATGTGCATGCCCGATTTGGTGAAGCTGTATGCAAATCAGGTCAGAAGAGGGCCGCTTTCAGCCATATAATGGGATTTTCCATTGAAATACATCATTTTGACACCTTTTTAACCTTTATAGCGCCACCAAGTGGCCAGTCGCCGCATCCTTTTTCATGCGGCCATAGAATGAGCTCTTACATAGGCGTGCTGAGTTTGGTGAAAATATCTCGTTCCGTTGACGAGTTATGGCCAATGAAGTAAAAGTAGCTCCTCCCACCTCGAAAGTTTTGGCGGTCCTTAGGGACCGTGAACCCAAATTTGCACTTCTTTTTAATAACTTTTGACATTCAGACTCCAGAGAATCCTGCTGCACTGGTTTGGTTCCGGTCGGGCAAAAACCTAGGACTAAAAAGCCAAAATACCCAAACATTTTCCCAGGGTGATGAGCCAATCCGAGGCATGCATGTTGTCCGCCTTGAGCCAAGGATTCCAAGGATATAAGACACTTGAGCCCACGCCTAATGGTTTAGGAGTTATGAGCCATTTTGTACTTTTGCTTGCTGTAGCGCCCCCGTCAGGCCGGTCCGCACCTTCGGTGCTTGGCCCCTAATAAATATAGCTGCAAGCAGCCATTATTGGGGCCAAGCGCAAAGATGAAGACAAGACATGCCAAAATGGCTGGCAATGTCAGATCAACTGCAGCAATGAGCAATTAAAGACCTGTTAAGGTGATTTTAGGCAAAATGGCTGTAAAATGATAAATAATAATGATTTAATGATTTATCACTTTCAACCAATAGGTGGCACAGTTATGAAATTGATGTGGTGTGGTCAGAGTAAGGGAACAATGACACACGCAAAGATTGGTGTCAATATATCAAAGCAGAGTGTCAATATAGTGTCAATATGTCATTGCAGAGATATAGCCTCAAGAGGCCTTTTCATTATAAGTATGGACCACATGGCGGTGCTGTTTTGAAACCTTTTAAGTAGCTTAAAGGCATGGAGCTGACGGCACATACCAAATTTCGTAATGATACAACAATTAATTTATCATAATGCTGCATTGTAGTCAATGGGAATTTCATGTTTTGTTCTATTATAGCGCCACCGAGTGGCACAATCCTACCATTATATTATGTGTCCTCGGAGTGAGCCCATACATGTCTGTGTCAATTTTGGTGAAAATATCTTGTTTAGTTTTGGAGTTATAGACATTTATATGAAAAAACACATGAAAAATGACTGACACCTGACTTTGATTGGATTTTTTCTCCCCCTTACTATCAATATTTTTAAATGTGGGCATTAGCGTATAGCTATCGACCTATGTTTTCAAGCTTCTGGCGCTGGTTTCGTCTCGATCAGACTAGCGGTTTTGAAGATAGCCAATGTTTTTAAAGCGTTGAATTACAACGCTGCACAAACCATACGCCGAAACCTAGCAAGTCTGGTATCGTTGGACTCGGCAAGGATTCAAGAGACTAAAAAAGTTACTCCCATGAAAATAAGTCAATCTCACCCAAAGTTATAAGCATTTGAAAAAATAAATTCTCCACTATGTGGCGCTGTTTCGAAACTTCTCAGGCTCTTTCAGGGCATCGTGGAGACGACCCATACTGAGTTTCGTAACAATCCGTTAATGTGTTCATAAAATACAGCACTTCAGCACCTAATTAAAAATGGCCGACAGCCAAAATGGCCGATATGGTCAAATTGAATATCAGACGACTCGGCATGACGTCCCGAATCCAACAAGACCACTTTTATGATTTAACAAACGGTTCAAAAGTTATAAGCAAAAACAGCAATTTTTTGTATCTCTGGCCCAGTAGCGCTGCGCCGAAACACTGCATGTTGCCTCAAGTCATGCTTGTGATGACATGTCCCAAGTTTGGTTTGAATACAATGAAGCATTGCGGCGATATTGCCTTAAGTGTGTTTTCTCATGCGTTACGTAAAATTTGTTTGCGTGTTTATCGAAAACGATGTGACGAATCAACTTGAATTCCATGTTTTGTTTTTTTTTTGTCAGCATAGTCTGAAGATGATCTGGTTAAATTTTCTTGCAAATCGGACTAACCGTCTTGGACGATTTCGCAAAAGTAGGTTTTTCGGAATCAGAGGAAAAAAATTTTTTTTTTATATCCCTTATGGTTCAAAAGTTATTAGCATAAACATGAGTAAAACTTTGGACAGGTGGTGGCGCTAGAGGGATTGAGTTAGAGACTCCAAATTTGCTATGTTGACAGCTCAGACTGTCCTCTATGAGTGTGCCAAATTTCACAACTTTCCTGCAAGCGGTTCTATGGGGAGACTCCCATGTTGGAAGAAGAAACAGAAGAAGAAGCAGAAGAAGAAGAAGAATAGGAACGCTAACGGTTTCAATCAAGCCTGTAGTGCTCCAGTCAGAAATTGAAGCTTTCGCGCCTCGATCGCCCCCCGGTGGCCGGTCCCAGTACAGCTCCTAAACCCCGCCTCTCCATGTATTTGAATGGGCGCGAGACACACTAAACAATTTAATTACACTTCAAATAATTGTCTCCTAAAGATGGTTTCTGTCATTTTAGGCAGTTTTTATTACAATAATTTCATTTCAAGTGTTTTTTAAATAAGTTTAGTTTTAGTGAGTTATTTGATGCTATAAAAACGGGGGGTGTGATTGATGGCTTCTCTGAGTGAAGTTGTCACTGAGGCACTAACAGACTTTTTTCTGGATTTTTGGGAGGAGATTGGAGCTTTAGCTTTAATTTCTACATTTCCATAACTGTTTATTTCACACCAACATAATTAAAGGAGCTGTATGTAGGACTGTGGCCAAAACTGGTACTGCAATCACTTTCAAATGACTGTAGAGCGGTGTATCCCCCTCCCCCTGACTCGAGGCTGCAGGATCCAGCAGGAACGTAGGCTGCTACAAGGAGCTTTCAATGGCAAGTGACAAGGTTTTTTTTCTTTCTGTTAATTATGTTTATGCTTCAAGAGCGATGTTTTGTGAAGTAATTATGAATCGCAAAAATTTACTAATGGCGATTAGCCAAATATAATCGTAAATATGAACGCTCGTATGTGACAGTACATTCCCACATGAAAAAATACTATAGTAAAATTACAGCAAAGCTAAATAACATTAGCAATGGTCATACAGGTCCACTTGCAGCATGTTTTGTCCACTATATATGCGAAGAACGAATGAGGAATCATTTTTACTGAGGTAACGTTAGGCTACTGTCTCAAATACGTTTTCACATTGCAATAATAAGCGTGCTAATGTTGTTTTCCTCAGCGTCCCAGCATAATGACAGAGAAACGGGCTCTGAAAATGCATTACTAATGTTAGCAATGACGACTCGCCGTTTTTATTTACCAAACAATTCCTTAACGTTACCTTTTGAATTCAATGACCCACCTCCTCCATCTGCGCTAACCTAACGTTACTTTGCACGAACATGCATAACTTTGTTCGACTGTCATGAATATTTGAAATGTCCATTTACATGAAGTACAAGTTAGCCAAACATAGATGAACCTTACCTGTCCAGGAGAAAATTAGCAACGTTGGCATCAGTCTTCAAATTATTCTCCGTTTTCAGCCGTCTCCATCTTTCAAAGGCATCTCTTATACAAATCCTTGTTTTATCTCGGACACTGTCACAACGTTTTTCTGATTCATAACGAGGCCGTTTAGGTTTCCTAAAGTTAGACATTGTTTATCCAAAAAGTTTGTAGCTGCAGCTGTGGTAACTAGAGCAGAGCTGGCAACCCGAATGCAGAAACACTACTGACTTCGTGATTGGTCGACAGGCGGAGGGTGGGGCTTCAGGCATGACACAACATGTCAACATCAACATCAGTTGAGGGCTGCAACTTCACTTTTAAAATGACAATATCTTGGCCTGACAACTGTTGTCAGTGATATAAGTATTTGAAATTAACATGATTTCTTAATGTCTAGTGACATATCAGGGCCATTTTATGATTAATTGAAATACATTTCTTACATACAGTTCCTTTAATTGTTCTGCATCTGCGAGACTGTGGGCGGGCTTTTGATAATCGCGCCTCTACTTCCTGTTCTCTACTGCGCAGACTCGGTCCCAAGATGTCAGCGCCGTGAGCGGGCCTATGAAAGCTTCAACTTTGGTCAGCGGAAGTCAATGAAGTCGCGTCGTCCATATTTTTTTACGGTCTATGGTTTCAAAAGGTGCCTTCGCACCGTCGGTGCTTATAGCCCCTAATAATCCCTGATTTTAATGTGTAATGTGGAAAGAGACTCACAAATGATATATCTCGTTGCCCTTGACTATTCTAGTTGCTTCTATTGCTCTCATTTGTAAGTCGCTTTGGATAAAAGCGTCTGCTAAATGACTAAATGTATGTAAATTATGGGGGGGGGGTTAATAAAACGTAAATTCGTCCCCCGCACTTTACTGAGTCTCACCGGTCCAAGTCGACCCGCTCCGTGGGGGATTCGAACCGGCGTCTAGTCGTACCTTACTTACTCTTACTGGCCTACGTCTGTTACACGGGCAAGTTTGATTACGTAGAAGCCAATGTGAATAAATCTACATGACCTGTCATTTTATTCGTATCCAAAAACAAGGCGCTCTGAACACCAACACTCCAATTCATCCTCGCAGCCGGAGGGCGCTCTCTCACAGAAAGTCCAAAACGGATTCGTAGAAGTAATCACTTTCCAAAGGCATTCACAGCGCTGAACCAGCAGCTAAATAAAGAGAATTATGACTGATGAAACGCGACGACAAACACATGATTTCGACATTATATGGTTCATGTGTGTTTTTCAAGCCATCTCAAGGTATTTATTGACAATAAAGTATATGAATAATGCAGTGCTAACTGACATCCTTTTTAATGTTTAGTATCTTCTCCTCACCAAGGCTGCATTTATTATATAAAACAGCTGTTTACTATGTAACTGAGCTAGTAAACGTGTCATTTATTCCTGTGATAAAAGCTGCATTTTCAGCATCATTACACCAGTCTTCAGTGTCATATGATCCTTCAGAAATCATTCTAATATGAGGATTTGCTGCTCAAGAAACATTTATGATTATTATAAATGTTGAAAACAGTTGTGCTGCTTAAAAATGTTGTGGAAACCATGATGCATTTTATTTTTCAGGATTCTTTGATGAATAGAAAGTTAAATTAACTGCATTTATTTGCATTAAATAAAGCACTTATTAAATATAAGTCTTTATTTATATTATAAATATCACTTGTGATCAATTTAATGCATGTTAATTAATAAAAGTATGAATTTCTCTCTTTTTTAATCTTACCACAAAAGTTTGAATACTATCATGGTTTCCACAAAAATTAAGCAGCAGTGTTTTCAGCAGTGAATTAAGTAAGCAACTGTTTTCATCATTGATAATAATCATAAATGTTTCTTCAGCAGCAAATCCTCATATTAGAATGATTTCTGAAGGATCATGTGACACTGAAGACTGGAGTAATGATGCTGAAAATTCAGCTTTGATCACAGGAATAAAGTACTTAATTTCTTTAGATATTCACATAGATAACAGCTGCTTTAAATTGGCATAATATTTCACTGTATTATTTTTTTACTGCATTTTTTATTAAATAAATGCAGCCTTGGTGAGCAGAAGTCTTCTTTCAAAAACATTGAACAATTGTAATTTTTTAACTACACTGCCTTGTTCAGTGATATTTTTTTAACATTGCATAAAATCCATGGGTACTTAAAGGGTTAGTTCACTAAAAAAATGAAAATTCTGTCATTAATTAATCAGATTTCAACAAAAATATCTTCATTTGTGTCTGAAGATGAACGGAGGTCTGACGGGTGTGGAACGACATGAGGGTGAGAAATTAATGACAGAATTTACATTTTTGGGTGAACTAACCCTTTAATGCACAAGTGTTTGTAGAGCATAAACCAATCATAAAATTGGCATAAAATATAGGGGAAAATATTATACATATTAGTGGTTATTGTTCAGCAGTGTATTTGATATATTACTGAATTAAAAGCAATAGATCAATTAAATCTGTCAATTAGACAGAGGTCAGAAAAAAACAGGTATTATACCTGACATTTCTGTCCCCCTCACTTCTGAAAAGACGGCTACGCCCCTGCTTTCAGATTTATAGTTAGTTGCATAAAATACTTAGGCTACAGTTAAGCATGTCATTAATGTAATAACTGCATTACCAAAAGTTATAAACCACACTACTGTGAAATATAATAATGCACTAAATCATCAAATTAGTCATGTATTGACTATAGTTTAGCTTATTAACAGGAGAATGTGATGATAACACTTGATGAGTTATGTGTGATCTTTACTCAGTCAGATATTTGATATCAGTGCATGCTCAGTTTTAATAGGCTATGTCATAGCGAAAAGCAATATTCTTAGACTATGGGCACTATCATGTCCTTTGATCATATTTTATAAAAAACATTTAATTTGGAAAAATTCACACTTTCATAGTTAAATTTACAATGAAAGTACTTTAGGAACTGTTTACCGGTAGTCTATAATGATTTTTTCACCTTTTTAAACATCATTATACATGCAAATATTGCTGTTTTGTGCTTGTCCCACACCCAGACTTCTGATCTTCAATAATGAAAAAGAAAAAAATGATTTATCAATATGACTGAATAAAGTATCAGTAAAAGAATCTAAACATAATTGAGGTTTTTAAGGTCAGACAACTATTAATGTGATTTTATATATAGAATGTAATTGTCCCACAGTATTGCCGTCATTTCCACCACAACGCTGTAATGTCCCTTTAAAACGTTTTTTTGGAAAGATTGTTTGGGTAGTTTCTATGGAGATGAACAATGACATCACAGCACATGTCTGACATGGAGGAGATTTTACATTTCTTCAGCAACTTGGAGAAGAAAACTCAAGGAATGGAATATATCATTTCCAAACATGGCGTAACATCAAATGAGTTTGTAAATAATGTGATTTTTTAACACAAATAGATGTATTTTGCATGCATGCAATACTTGCTACCAATTCATAGCTAATTTGTAATATTAGCTTGGAATTTTTTTACAAAATACTGTAGGATTCTCATTTCCAGCTCATTACCTCCTCGGGTGAAAATAACATTTATGCTTACAAGGTGCAATTCATAGATTGAGTGGCTACATATGAATATTTTATTTATTGAAATGTACAACGCTGATGTATTTATTAAAATATATATTTGTTGAAATGCCTTTTCATCTATTTTTAAGATTATATTTTAGACTATTTGTGGTTAAAGTTGTTTACAGTAAGACTGTAACTGTTCATCTGGTTATGGAACCAATCAGACTAATGACTAATGATTTGTTAAATTTGTTAAATTTTTCTGTTTTTCTACATGGACGTCCATTCATTGTCATTTCCACCACCTCATAACTTTAAAAAAAATAATGTACAAAATTCTAATCACTCATTCAACATTTCTGCATATAGTTTATGGGATAATGTTCCACTTGATGTAATAACACATTCTGAAATGTATCTAACCAATGCAATATTATATTTCAGGTTGTGGTGGATGTAAGCTTTGTGTTTGGGCCTCATGACAATGAATTTACTTAATCCACAAATCTAGAGTAATAAATTGGTAAAACTGTGTGTGAAAGTGGTCTTACACTGTTAAGAAATTATGTATATCATAATAATTTGAAATAATAATCAAATATTTACATGTGATGGAAATGACATTTGTTCAGTGCGGATCGGAAAATATGTCAAAAAACACCAATTTGTCTTATAATGTAAGTGCGTTCTCTTATGGCTCATTAAACTAGACTAGTTATATTTAACTGTTAGACTGTGACCATTTTGATTTGAACACTTTTTTTCCCTTAAGTTCACAAGGCCAAAAGTGTCTGTAGTTGAAGAATCACCCACTTACGTTTCTCTGACGCCATGGTTATTGTGTTACTTAAAGCTTTTATGTATAATGCACTATAAAGGTATTCGTAATGTATGGTATAATGCATAAGTAACCAAACCAAAGTTAAAATGCATTATAATATTCACATACTCCTTGTTACATCTCAAATTGGTTGTTTGTTGTGTTTTAATGCATTATACTTTCTAAAAATGCATTATAATGTATTATAACTGGGGTTACAATTATTAACGACACCAAACATATGCATTAAAATTACTTTTTTTAGAATGCATTATACATAAAGTGTTACAGGATTTTCTTACAGCATTTTTGGAAATGTGGCTATAATGATAATTAAATATAGACCTATATTTTCAGATTACATTAACATTATTATTGGACTATTATGAGATTATATTAGATAATGCTAATAAATTGCCTACAATATGGAAGCACACTAGAAGGTGTGCTGTGGTATCTGGCACCAAGATGTTAGCAGCAGATCCTTTAAGTCCTGTAAGTTGCTGTCCTGTGGCCGGTTCTCCACTGGTCCTCCACTTTTGATAGAGACTGACCACTGCAGACCGGAAACATCCCACAAGTGCTGCAGTTCTGGAGATGCTCTGACCCAGTCATCTTTAGCCGTCATAATCTGGCCCTCGTCAAACTCACTCAAATCCTTACGCTTGCCCATTTTTCCTGCTTCTAACACATCAACTCTGAGGACAAAATGTTCACTTGCTGCCTAATATATCCCACCCACTAACAGATCATCAGTGTTACTCACTTCACCTGTCAGTATATATATATATATATACCATAAAATAACCTAAAAATACGAAATGTTTTATATATTTTAACGCTTCTGTTCCTAAATAAAGCTATTACAATAACTCTACCCCTTATAGAAACATTTTGGCATTTTTATAATTTAATATTTTAGACATCAGTTAATCGCTTACGCTAATGATAAAACATCATGATGAGATGAAAAAGTTTGTAGACTGTTGGCTTGAGATATTCTAGCAGTTTAAACAGCTTTAGGTTTGACGGTTTTAAGTAGTTAGAAGTTTTAAAAGCTAGAATTTTAGATGGATGGATAGATAGATAGATAGATAGATAGATAGATAGATAGATAGATAGATAGATAGATAGATAGATAGATAGATAGATAGATAGATAGATAGATAGATAGATAGATAGATAGATGGATAGATGGATGGATGGATGGATGGATGATACATAGATAGACAGATAGATAGATAGATAGATAGATAGATAGATAGATAGATAGATAGATAGATAGATAGATAGATAGATAGATAGATAGATAGATAGAAGATAGATAGATAGATAGATAGATAGATAGATAGATAGATAGATAGAGGATGGATGGATGGATGGATGATACATAGATAGACAGATAGATAGATAGATAGATAGATAGATAGATAGATAGATAGATAGATAGATAGATAGATAGATAGATAGATAGATAGATAGATAGATAGATAGATAGATAGATAGATAGATAGAGGATGGATGGATGATACATAGATAGACAGATAGATAGATAGATAGATAGATAGATAGATAGATAGATAGATAGATAGATAGATAGATAGATAGATAGATAGATAGATAGATAGATGGATGGATGGATGGATGGATGGATGGATGGATGGATGGATGGATGATGGATGGATGGATGGATGGATGATAGATAGATAGATGATAGATGGATGGGTAGATGGATGGATGGATGGGTAGATGGATGGATGGGTAGATGGATGGATGGATGGATGGGTAGATGGATGGATGGGTAGATGGATGGATGGGTAGATGGATGGATGGATGGATGGATGGGTAGATGGATGGATGGGTAGATGGATGGATGGGTAGATGGATGGATGGATGGATGGGTGGGTGGGTGTGTGTGTTTGTGGATGTCCTGGCTCTTTCAAGCTTTATAATGGCAGTGAATGGCTGTTTCTGTTTTGAAGTCCATAAAAGTGCATCTATCCATCATATAACTGCTCCACACTGCTCCAGGGGGTTAATAAAAGCCTTCTGAAGTGAAGCGAAAGAAAAATATCCATATTTAACACATTATAAACTGTAATCTGTAACTTCCGTTAGCTGTCCAGAACAATATTCCATCGTATGACGTAGGAGAATATGCTAGGCTATATGAATAGCATATTCTCACCGGAGCGTCCATACACTGGAACGCCAGTCTCTCGTGAAGCGCTGCTGGCCAATGGAGGTGGACGTCTGCTCCTGGCGGCCATCTTGTCTCAGTCGGCTCACTCACTAACATTGTGTTTTAATGGTGCTTGTGCTTTTTAAATAACCATAACTTGCTTAATTTTCTACCGATTTTCAAACTGTTTGGTTTGTTATAAACGTCAGAGATGTAGTTATGACACTGCATACTTATGAATAATTATTCATAATTTGTTCAAGCATCCAGAATTATAGCCACGTTAATAACGTTTGTAAGAAACCAAACCATTTGTAAATCCGTCAAGATTTCAGTGAGATAAGAGTATTTGTGTTCAGATCACTCGCCTTACAGAAAGCTTTCCTGAGACAAGATGGCCGCCGGCTTTATTTGTATATCTATGGATAGGACAGTACGGAAGTTACAGATTACAGTTTGTAAAGTTTTAAATATGGATATTTTTCATAGATGCACTTTTATGGGCTTCAAAACAGAAACAGCCATTCCCTCCCATTATAAAGCTTGGAAGAGCCAGGACATTTATTAATATAACTATTATATAACTCAGATTGTGTTCGTCTGAAAGAAGAATGTCAGACACCTCGGATGACTTGAGGGGGAGCAAATCATGGGCTAATTTTCATTTTTGGGTGAACTATCCCTTTAAGATGAGGTCTATTTTATTATGTATTTCATAACTATATGAGACATAATAACATAGGTCTGAAAAATACACGGAGGCGACTGTTAATGAATTCAACCATTTTATATACCAGAACCCGTATGCGCGACCCACTGACACAATTCAGTACGTGAGTGACGAGTGTGTGGGCGGGGCCATTTCCCGTGACGTCACGCATGTGGGCGGAGTCGACAGCGTGGGCTCAAATACGCGGGTGGAGTCCAGCGAGTTCAAAAACAGATTCTGGAGAGACTGGAGTAACTGTGGACGACTTTCCCTTTCTTCTCCTCCTCCGAAGGTGATTCTCTCTCGGTATTCCGTGCGACACACACTTGTTTCACGCCTGAGCAGGAGCTTTTGCTGCTGGAAGTCAAACGTTTCCTAAATCTGTGTTTGTTGTTGTGTAAAGAACGCGCTTTTTTTTTTTTCTTCCAGACATGGAGGAATGATTTTCTGCTCATAAATGCAGTGGACACCAAAGACAGAAGCTGTGTTTACTTTTGCGAAGGTAATTTCTGTGTGAAAACTTTCCTTGCCTTTGTTTACAAGTGGCTGCAGATCGACCCGCCCATTGTGTGTGTGTGTGTGTGCGCTTTTAGTTTCACATTCCCTCCGAAAGATGTTTTCTGCTTCCCTGATAATGCTGTTCAAATAGTTAATCTTGAGTGAATTCCAGCAGGAATTATTAAGATGTCGGCATTGATTGTGAACACTGCTGTAGGCCTGATGTTGTGGCCATTTTGCATTGCATAGACCCCAACATCAGGATGCCAAAGAGGAGAACACACACTAAAATGAATAAATCCCCTTGGATGAAAGCATCTGCTCCATCAGTAATCTGTACATTTGTTTGTCAGGCATTCCTGGGATTGGGGAGCAGCAGCCATGAAGCCTCCTGGAGGAGAAGAGGGCCGGCGGATGGGCTGTTTGCTGATCAACACCCTGACCCGAGAGAGGCGTCTGTGGAGGACGCCGGTCCTGAAGAACGGATGCATTCAGGTGCAGCAGGGCTTTAATCCACAGGCTTCTGAACTACATTACCCTCATGTTTCCCTCAGTAAAAACACTGTTCCCTTCATCTCGGAGCTTAGATTTTGTGGTTTTTATTACATTTATCTATCTAAACACGCTCAAAGAACTGTGCCACTCATGGTCTTTAGGGTAAGAGTTTATTTTTTTGAAGTCTGAACCAAAATGCAATGTGGAACACACACACACACACACACACAGGTGTGACTGCATCAGACAGCATTTGTAGAATTTGACGAAGAAAATCAGTCACAAATGCTGATATGAAGAGGTTAGACCTAACACACAAACGCACATGCACTTACACACACGCAAACATTTTTGCATGCACAAACACACTCGCACACACACAAACACTTTAGCATACACACATACGCCCATGCACACAAACTCGGATGCTCAAAGACCAATGCATGCGCACACAAACTTTCGTATGCACACACACACACAAACGCTTTAGCATACACATGTACATTCACAAACACACACAATTTTGCATGCGCAAACATGAACACTTTCACAAACTCTTTTGCATGCACACAGCCAGACATACGCCCATGCACACACACACACACAAACGCTTTAGCATACACATGTACATGCACAAACACACACACACACGCAAACATTTTCGCATGCACAAACACAGACTCTCGCACAAACTTTCGTATGCACACACACAAACACTTTATCACACATACGCCCATGCACACAAACTCGGATGCTCCAAGACCAATGCATGCGCACAAATTTTCGTATGCGCACACACACACACACATGCTTTAGCATACACATGTGCATTCACAAACAAACACTTTTGCATGCACACAGCCAGACATACGCACACAGCCAGACATACGCCCATGCACACACACACAAACGCTTTAGCATACACATGTACATCCATGCACGCGCACACACACGCAAACAGTTTCGCATGCACAAACACAGACTCTCGCACAAACTTTCGTATGCACACACACAAACACTTTATCACACACACAGCCACACATACGCCCATGCACACAAACTCGGATGCTCAAAGACCAATGCATACGCACACAAACTTTTGTATGTATACACACACACATAAACGCTTTAGCATACACATGTGCATTCACAAACACTCACAATTTTGCACTTGCACAAACAAACACTTTCACAAACTCTTTTGCATGCACACCAGACATACGCCCACACACACACACACACACACACACACAAACGCTTTAGCATACACATGTACATGCACAAACGCACACACGCAAACATTTTCGCATGCGCAAACACAGACTCTCGCACAAATTTTCGTATGCACACACACACAAACACTTTATCACACACAGCCACACATATACACCCATGCACACAAACTCGGATGCTCAAAGACCAATGCATGCGCACACAAAGTTTCGTATGTACACACACACGCACACACATAAACGCTTTAGCATACACATGTGCATTCACAAAAACACACAATTTTGCATCCACAAACAAACTTTCACAAACTCTTTTGCATGCATACAGCCAGACAAACGCCCACACACACCCAAACACTTTAGCATACACACATACGCCCATGCACACAAACTCGGATGCTCAAAGACCAATGCATACGCACAAAAACTTTCGTTTGTACACACACACACACGCGCTTTAGCATACACATGCACAAACACACACAATTTTGCATGCACAAACAAACCCTTTCACAAACTCTTTTGGATGCACACCGCCAGACATATGCTCATACGCACACACACGCTTTAGCATACACATGTAAATTCACAAACACACACAATTTTGCATGCACAAACAAACCCTTACACAAACTCTTTTGGATGCACACCGCCAGACATACGCCCATGCACATAAACACACACACACGCGCACACACTTTCGTATACACATGCACACACACTTTCACATGCACAAGCAAACACACGTACTCACACACAACCTCTGTTCATTTCTACTTATTGCTATTGGTTTGATTTACTTTTTTTTTTTTTTTTTTTTTTTAAGTTAATGATTTTTTACATTGGTTTTATTGAAATAAATAATAAATTTGTGGCAGTTTAGTTATATTTTTGCAAACTTGTGTAGCATTATTGCAAAAACAGACACTTCAAAACACCTCAAACAACAACAAATTCTAACCTTTCATAAAATACTGACTTTAATGTATTGGTGTGTGTGTGTGTGTGTGTCCATGGCCCTCTGCTGGATCTATATGGTCAAAACACTTTATTTCTAAAACTGCAGAATTCTGTCTGTAACTCCTAGATCAATATCCACAAACTACTCCTATTTACTACTTTCATATTTTTTTCAGAAAAATGTAATATTTAATGTGCAAGCTAATGGTGTAGAGTATTTCTGAAGTGAAAGTGCCACACATCCCCCAAAACACAGCATAAATGTATAGTTGGGAAGTAAATGTATAATTAGTATGCAAACCTTGTGTTCCAGGGTTCAGATATCAGCCCACATCAGTACCACGAGGTGATCGTGTGGTTGCGTGAGATGAGCAGCACGTTCCAGTTCTCCTCCGAGACGTTTGCTTTGGGAGTGTGTGTCCTCAACAGCCTGCTAGCAACCGTCAAAGTAAGTGAGCCCATTACACACTTCCACCCGGGCGGCGGGCGCAGACTCTCAGTGCTCCCTCTTTCTTTGCAGACTCAGTTGAAATACTTCAAATGCATGGCCATCACCTCTCTGATCCTCGCTGCAAAGGTCAATGAGGAGGACGAGGCAAGACACAGACAGCACAGAAACACACGCCACACCACTTTGAACCATTCCAGTGCCTTTATTGTTCTGTTTTGTTGGTGCACAGGTGATCGCGCCGGTTAAAGACTTGCTGGAGCAAAGCAGATGCAGATTCTCAACAGCTGAGATTCTTCGCATGGAGCGAGTTATATTAAACAAGCTGCACTGGGACCTTTACATCGCAACGCCCATGGATTTCATTCACATCGTGAGTACAGACTCGTGTCATCTTGTTTTCAGATCAGAACTTAACGGTACAAAAAAGCACAGGAAAACATTAGGGTTGGGTATCGCTGGGATTTGATCGGATTCTTATCGATTCCTAATTTCGATTATCTTAAGTCTTATTGCAAAACATTTCATTGTAGCCCATCATAACCAACAGGCTAGCACTAGGAACTTCTACATGTGGTTTAAAAATACCATCGCAAAGAACAAATAAAGAAATTGGCAATCGCCAAAATAATAAATTCAACTGAACAAAGATGCTATGGAAATAAACAGCGTTTTAAGATTTTCAGCTATTCAGGTTCAGAAACTGTAATCAAATGTAACATAACCCTGCACTTTATAAATAATATACATTACAAATATAGTTAATCAGTCAAGAACAGCAAGTTCATTTTCTGTCTTTTGTTGTTTGATTAGCGTTATTATAGAGACTGCAGCAGGAATATTAGGCTGCTGTCCCTTTAAGAGCTGCACGGATCCGTTATACTGATACACACGTTTACAAGGATATTTCAACACTTTGTGTGTATTTGTCCATTCAAGTGCAAAAAGACACGGGTGACAACTATACTGCATGAGATTTGGAAAACTATTAGCGTTATTATAGAGATGGCAGCAGGAATATTAGACTACTGTCACTTTAAGAGCTGCACGGATCCAATTTACTGATAAACACGCGTCTTTATCAACTGTTTACGTTCACTTAAGACATAACCGACTGTGTTTACGAGAATATTTCAACACTTTTTGTGTGTATTTGTCCGTTCAAGTGCAAAAAGACACGGGTGACAACTATACCGTATGATATCAGGAAAACTATTAGCGTTATTATAGCGACGGCAGCAGGAATATTAGGTCACTTTAAGTCCAATATACTGTTACACACGTGTTTTCTTTGTCAAATGTTTACAATGAAGGTGAAATGACTGCTAAGATTTGCATGTGCAGGGTAAGATTTGTGAAAGTGTACTTAAGATTGCGAGCACAAATTAAATTTGCGTACACTTGAAAGGCGATTTACACTTTTGCAAAGCTTCTCTTGAGCAAAAAATTGTTTAAAAATTATAATTCCGACGATGAAAACGATGCTGAGCCAAATGTTCTGGCGTGTTTATTGAACCAATCAGATAAGAGTAAATCCAAAGTCCGAAAGAAGCTCATTTGATTGGCTACAGAAGGTGGCCCCGCCTTCCTCCTCACGCTCGTAAAACTCAATGTGTGAGAGAATCCTGCTCAAAGAAAGACGGACCTGAACATGTCGGGTTATTTCGGGAACTTGCACAAGTCATTTAGACATTTGCAACAGTTTATTACAGTTTTACATGGTCAAACTCTTGCGGTTCCTGACTCTCTTGTTTTCGCTTTCAAATCGATGTTCACAAAGTCAGAAGAATACAGATCATATTTATTTGGCAATTTCACAAACGCATGAATTACTTACAAAAAAACATTAAAATGCCACAAATTTTCTCACAATTGAAAGGGGATTTTTTACATCTTTGCAAAGCTTCTTTTGCCTATGCAAATCTTTTAGGCATTTCAACTTCATAGTTTACCTTCACTTAAGACACTTGTTTACGAAAATGTCGGCATTTTTGCGTGCATTTTATCCGTTCAAGTGCAAAAAGACGTGGAAGAGAACTCGGTTCAGTATTGTACACAATACCGTATAAGAGGCGGCTTTCTGTGCGCACGATATTATAGAGACGACAGCATGAATATTAGGGCCCTTTCACTCCTACCTTGTTTGGTCTGGATTTTCAGATTTTTCAGTTTGGTCGAATCAAAATTGCAGGTGTGAAACCTCCCCAGACCACGGTCCGGACCAAACAGACAAAATTTGGTTAGCCGAAAAGAGGGAGTCTCGGTCCGGATCAAACTGAACAAAGGTTCGGTTCGTTTCAAGTGTGAAAGCATTTTCTGTGTGGTTCGGGTATTCAGACCATTTACAGGAAGTTTGTTTAAATGTTATTTTTAAATTTCATCTCGGCTAAATTGATTATGAAACGTGAAAAGATGCGCAATATGTCATAAAAAAGAAGGTCAGAAATGATTTTGACCACTTCATTAAGTTTTGTTCTGTAGAAAGCATTTCTTTAAAGTGAATTTCGTTTTGTATAAACTATCCTAATTTTAATCAGTTTCATCAGCCAATTACCTGGATTTAAGAAGCAAATACGCGATAGCAGACTAATTGTGACAAGGCGCCGGCGCGATCACTTGCTCTTGAACACGTCTCATAAATAAACCCAAACTCCGCCTCACAGACATGAGAAATATGTGTATAGAAAGCTTGAAATATCCACTTTTAAACAAAACCGTTCCAAACGAAAATAAATAGTCAAGCACTGTTCACTAGTGGCAATATGCGTCTGTTCATTCATCTTGTCCAAGACGCTGACATCAGATGCACGTCCGTTTACAAACCAATCAATGTCAAGATGCCGCCCACATAGATGATGACGACAGGACGTGAGTATGTACAGTTCTTTAGTGCGCTCGCATAATTGCAATGCGAAACTAACCGAATGTATAAAAACATAAACTTTGGTTCGGACTTTCAGGTGTGAAAACGCCCTTAGGCTGCTGTCACTTTAAGACCTGCACGGGTCCATTACACTGTTACACATGCTTTTTTTTTCTGTTTCCGTTCACTTAAGACATAACCGACTGTGTTTAAGAGGATATTTTGACACATTTGTGTGTATTTGTCCATTCAAGTGCAAAAAGATGCGTTCACTATCACGCACTATACAGTATGAGCGGCGGCTTTCTGTGCGCACGATTTGGAAAATCGATTCTTCTTGCGCTTGAATGGTTTAAAGTCGTGTTAAAATGCACACAAAGGAAACGATAAGATCAAATTCCAGGTTTTCTAATGGAGCCGGTTCTCGATACCCAACCCTAGAAAACACACAACCATTTTGATGTGCCCATTACAAACATCAGCAGAAACTGACTTTTGGTCCTTGACATTGTGCATTGTCGCGTGTTTGGCCAAGGCACTGATCTGACTTCAGCAGTAGAGCCGATAGATTACCCTGCAAAACATCTCCAGTATGTAGCAAAGAGAGGCATTTAGCCAACAAGGGAGCGGAGGGGAGTGTGTAGCGTTGCTGTTTTGGCACACCACGGACAGCCATAAAAGAGCCAAAGTACAGAGACCCTGATTAAAATACTGATCCTGGAAAAAAAGAGAATCTCTGAGTTAAGAAAATGATAAAATCGGTTTACATATGGGAGAAACTCGTGAAACCCCAAATCAAAATAATAAATATATTTAGTGAAATCTACCCATACACACAGGTCATAATAAAGATATCTCGATGTCTATAACGCATACAATAATGAAATATAATTACTTGTGAAATTAAAAAATATCTACTAGCATAGAAAAATAAATTCCCAAATAAATATCCACAATTTAGAGTACCTTAAATATATTCCCATACAAGGCTCGTGTCGAGTGAAGACTCGCTCACATCCAGCCGGAGACACAAAGGAAAGTCACGCTTCCACAGTAAACATTTAACTAAACCCTCCACAAGGAGACTATATCTGTATTTTACCCTGAACCCATGACACAATCACATCGTTCCTATTCGATCAAGATGGCTTATTTACTTTTCCAAAAGGCAGAACCTATAAAACGTGTGCATTTGACACCACATTTACTTTCTTAAAGGGGTCACGATATGAGAAATCAAATTTGCCTTGATATTTTGACATATAAGAGGTCATCCTATAAACCAAGCATTTATTTAATCAAGCTCCAAAAACAGCTCGTTTTGAAATCGCGGGATCTGTGATGTCACACAGGCAAATTCATTTGCCTATGCCCGCCTCCAGACGACCAATAGTTACACATCATCTGCCCATAGGTGTTCAGTCGCTTAACGGCTGACTTTTTCCTACACTGGATGCGTCGTGTCAAAAGCAAACCGAAGCCATTATAGTGACTGACGGCCCAGATTCGGGCCACATCTGGAACATGTGGATTCTACGCGTACCAAATGTGGGCCGGATCTGGGTCTGGGTATGCAATGACGTTAGCCAATCATAGCAGTGGGCGTTAACTGACAAGCCTTAAAGGAGCCGCGCCTTAAATGTATCATTTCAGACAGAGGCTCAGGATGTAAATAACCTAAAATAGTTTCCGCATGTACAGTTGTAAGAAAGTATGTGAACCCTTGTGAATGATTCTAACAAAATGCATGTTATTTGTTTTGTTTAGTGCTGTCCTGAATAAGATATTTTAAATGCAAAATTTTTTACATGGACAAAAAAGCTGAATTTATTCAAATGACCCCGTTCAAAAGTTTATGAACCCTTGATTCTTAATACTGCGTACACACACACACACACACACACACACTGCCCCTAAACCTACCCATCACAGGAGACATTCTGCATTTTTACATTGTTAAAAAACATCACTTAGTCTGATTTATAAGATGTTTTCCTCATGGGGTCCAAAAAATGTCCCCACAAGGATGAGGATTTCGGATATTGCCATCTTTGTGGGGACATTTTGTCCCCATAACGTAGGGATTACCAGTCCACACACACACACACACACGGATCATCAGGGAACGACACACACACACACACACACACACACACACACGGATCATCAGGGAATGACACCGGATTAAGAATCAAGGGTGTGTAAATTTTGAACGGGGTCAATTTTATCAATTCAGCTGTTTTTTTGTTTTGTTTATATGTAAACATAATTTATGTAAAATATCATCTTCAGGTCAGCATAAAATAAAATTGTTTTATTTATGACTGATCTCTCTTTTGTTAAAATTAGTCACTTTTCACAGATTCTGCAAGGGGTTCACAAAAACGTTATTAACATTACAAGTGAACCTCAAGGAATAAAAGACTCCACGTCATATAAGTTTCATAACGCATGAGTGCACACCATTAATAGTTTTCCTAATTCTTCATCATTGATCAGTGATGACTGGCTTTGGGCTGGGGTGCACTCACTCACTCACTCACTCACTCACTCACTCACTCACTCACTCACTCACTCACTCACTCACTCACTCACTCACTCACTCACTCACTCACTCACTCACTCACTCACTCACTCACTCACTCACTCACTCACTCACTCACTCACTCACTCACTCACTCACACACTCACTCACACACTCACTCACTCACTCACTCACTCACTCACTCACTCACTCACTCACTCACTCACTCACTCACTCACTCACTCACTCACTCACTCACTCACTCACTCACTCACTCACTCACTCACTCACTCACTCACTCACTCACTCACTCACTCACTCACTCACTCACTCACTCACTCACTCACTCACTCACTCACTCACTCACTCACTCACTCACTCTCTGACTCCACTGGGGTGGAAGCTCCATCAGGGACTGGGATGTGGGACACTAGAGCCAGAGATGTTATGTTTTACAGCCCACATATGAAGAGGTTAAAGGGTTAGTTCACCCAAAAATTAAAATTGTCATTAATTCCTCACCCTCATGTGGTTGGACACCCGTCAGACCTCCGTTCATCTTCAGACACAAATGAAGATATTTTAGTGTAAAGCTGATGCTGAGAAAGGCTTCAGTTAGGCCTCCATTGGCATTCAGTACATTCACACTCACAAGACCCATAAAAGGCACTAAAAACGTCGTTACAAAGTCCATCTCACCACAGTGACTCTACAATAATCTTACGAAGCGACGACAATAGTTTTTGTGCGCAAAAAACAAAATAACGCCTTTATCCAGCTTGTTCTTGTCTTCCGTGTGTGTCTCCACGACGCATGCGTGAGAATATGACGCAGATCCGGCGTTCGGGAATCCATGAAATGCTCACTTTAGCCCCATTTTGAGCTCTACGCCGAGACCTAAAGCACGATCAGTGTAGAATTCAACAGCTGAGATACGCGCGTCTTCCTCTGCTCGTAAACAAATCTCTTCTGGGTCATGTGTCCGAACGCCGGATCTGCGTCATATTCTCGCGCATGCGTCGTGGAGACACACACGGAAGACAAGAACAAGCTGGATAAAGGTGTTATTTAGATTTTTTTTTTTGCGCACAAAAACTATTGTCGTCGCATCGTAAAATTATTGTAGAGTCACTGTGGTGAGATGGACTTTGTAACGACGTTTTTAGTGCCTTTTATGGGTCTTGTGAGTGTGAATGTACTGAATGCCAATGGAGGCCTAACTGAAGCCTTTCTCAGCATCAGCTTTACACTAAAATATCTTCATTTGTGTCTGAAGATGAACGGAGGTCTGACGGGTGTCCAACGACATGAGGGTGAGGAATTAATGACAATTTTAATTTTTGGGTGAACTAACCCTTTAACACACACACACACACACACACACACACAGCATGTCAGAAGAGTACAGATACAGGGCGTGGCCTCCGTTGGTTAAGCGCTGTGTTCCTCCTCCTCCTCCTCCAGTTCCACGGGCTGTTGAAGAGCAGGCACCCGGGGCTAATGCGGGCTCAGATCAGCCTCCAGGCCTCGCTGTGGACCAGGCAGCTGCAGCACTGTATGGCCTGCCACCAGCTCTGGCAGTTCAAGGGCTCCATATTGGCTTTGGCCATCATCACTTTGGAGTTGGAGAGACTGACGCCTGATTGGTTCTCTGTTTTTACCGACCTGCTGAGGAAAGCACAGGTACTAGTGAAGCATACACATCTGCATCACGGGTCTCTGAAATTCACTGTTCCTTTTGAGTTAAATTGATCTGAATGAAGCCCATTATCCTGAATTTTAGGGACATTTTAGCATTTTAATAAACTAAATCATACAGTGAAAGTGTGGACTCTTCTCATCAGGGGCGCAACTACCCAGTGCCAGAGGGGTATGCAGCAACAATTTTGGCGCCCCCCCCCCCCCCCCCCAACAGGGCATTTTGTTTTTTTAACAAAAGTTTAATATACGCAAGTTTTTATTGTACTATTTTATTGTTGTTGTATTTTCATTAAAAATAGGCTAATAACAAACAAAAAATAAACATTCGTTTGAAAGTAATTAAAGAGGAAATTGTGAGTTAAGCAATATCATACGAGCAAGAGTGCTATTTTCCAGAGCCTATATATGCACGATTGCAAAATGCAATGTTAATTTTATACAACAGTTCAATAAACAACTTGTCATTTTTTTACAGTTTTGCTCTATTTTCCCAACAAAATAGATTCAAACAAAGTATAGGTTTTGTTCTCGAATAATTCACTGTTTTTGAACATTCAGTTAGAACGAATTAGTTGATGATTTTAGAATCCATTACGCCGCCAACTATACCGGCAGTTTCATAGGCCTGGAATAATTAAAATTTTCCCAACATTTCATATTTCTATAATTAAAATATTATATTTAGAACAAATCTAAAAATCTCATTATTTAGGCAATTGTAATTACAGTGTAATTTGTGGATTTTGATAAATGGTAAGATGGATTTTGTTGATATTGATTTCATTTAATTCGTATAACAGCCATGTATCATGGTAAATAGTGTAATTACTTAAAGGGTTAGTTCACCTAAAAATGAAAATTCTGTCATTAATTCCTCACCCTCATGTGGTTGGACACCCGTCAGACCTCCGTTCATCTTCAGACACAAATGAAGATATTTTAGTGTAAAGCTGATGCTGAGAAAGGCTTCAGTTAGGCCTCCATTGGCATTCAGTACATTCACACTCACAAGACCCATAAAAGGCACTAAAAACGTCGTTACAAAGTCCATCTCACCACAGTGACTCTACAATAATCTTACGAAGCGACGACAATAGTTTTTGTGCGCAAAAAAAAAAATCTAAATAACACCTTTATCCAACTTGTTCTTGTCTTCCGTGTGTGTCTCCACGACGCATGCGTGAGAATATGACGCAGATCCGGCGTTCGGGAATCCATGAAATGCACACTTTAGCCCCATTTTGAGAACTGCGCCGAGACCTAAAGCTCGATCAATGTAGAATTCAACAGCTGAGATACGCGCGTCTTCCTCTGCTTGTAAACAAATCTCTTCTGGGTCATGTGTCCGAACGCCGGATCTGCGTCATATTCTCACGCATGCGTCGTGGAGACACACACGGAAGACAAGAACAAGCTGGATAAAGGTGTTATTTTGTTTTTTGCGCACAAAAACTATTGTCGTCGCATCGTAAAATTATTGTAGAGTCACTGTGGTGAGATGGACTTTGTAACGATGTTTTTAGTGCCTTTTATGGGTCTTGTGAGTGTGAATGTACTGAATGCCAATGGAGGCCTAACTGAAGCCTTTCTCAGCATCAGATTTACACTAAAATATCTTCATTTGTGTCTGAAGATGAACGGAGGTCTGACGGGTGTCCAACCACATGAGGGTGAGAAATTAATGACAGAATTTACATTTTTGGGTGAACTAACCCTTTAAAAAGATGGTGAACAATGTAACTTTACTTTATAAGTGGTGTGCCCTAAAAAGTGAGCAAGCAATTCTGAGAACACCAAGGAAAGGGCACGTTCTCTTCATCTGTTTGGATACTTCAAACACAAGTTTGCATTGCCTGTTTGGTTTACCTGTTGAGCCTACACGTTAGTAACATGCGTTTTGTCCGACTCATAGCACGCGTCCTCGACGCGTTATTTACCATATAAGCGCGTTCTTAACGTCGGAAACACGCGTTTTCCTTGACCCCAAAGCGCGCGTTTTTGCGGTCAAATCACCGGCACCCCCGCCCACTCGCGATATTCCATTTTTATCCAAAATATATATAATATTGAGGAAATACAACAATGATTTAGAAACGCACAACAGCAGCTACATATAGAAAATATATTTTTTTATACCATCGCTTTGGCGCCCTATGCGGCGCATATAGCGCATACCCACTTTTTGCGCCACTGCTTCTCGTGTGTGTGGGGATGCTGGTGTTTGGGAACACAATCGTATGAAACGCTTCTGGAGGAATTAAACCTAATCATTCTGATCACACACTTTGGGTGCGTCCCATTCGACCGTAAGTGGACTTCAGAGGGTATTCCGCCATCTTAAGTGAGATTCCAATCCAAAGGGAGCGAACATGTTCAGTCTGAAGGGCACTGCGAACAGCGTAGGGAAGAAGGGAACATCGATTCCTCACTTCACAGGAAGTGGAGAGTGAAAACCACCCAAGTGTGTTTGTGCGTCGCATCACCTGTCTGAGCTAATGATGGAGCAGGGCCTGAGTTTTTAAACCGCTCTGCGATGGAGTTTACATATGCATTTGAATATTCATAGTTATTATACAAACTAGAGTGTTTATGAATGGTTCTGGCAATAACCGTTACATTCGTATATATTCTATGACTATGTAAACAAATGAAAAGTGTTGAGAAGCAGCTGAGGGCTGTCATGTTTTAATATTTGACTTTATTTACCTCAGGAATATTATATGCAGCTGCGTTTGGGAAAGAAAGCGCGAGAGCTGAGACCATTGATTAAGAATAGCCTACATTTATACATATTTAACCAAATCAAAATGTATTTTTATATTGAATGACAGGTGCAGCTTCAAATCTGTTCATTGTCCATTAGTTAACTTATAAGTTACCTGTATTGACTATGTTTCGATTATATTTTTTAGATGCATACTGTGTGTTTTTTAAATGTATATGGTTTTAAATTAATATTGTAATTTACTTTACTCTCAAATTTGTTATATCATAATCTGCACCTGTCGTTGCCTTTCTTTGATGACGTTGCAGGGCGTTCCAAAAGAGTGATTACTGTCAGTGAAGTCCACTTCAGCTGATATACTGTGCTCAGGGAGCAGTGAACAGTGTGTAGGGACCCTATCGAATGCAACACACCCTTAGACTCTGGCGTTTCTGAGCCACCAAACCAACATTTGAGATGCTGCGACGCCATTGGTCCAGTTATCCAATCACAGACTCTGAGGCAACGTTTTTGTTGCGTCTCGAGGGATTTATTCAGTTTCCATTGTAGTTTGTGCATCTCTTCTCATCGGATAAATGTATCCGTCTCAAATTTGATTAACCCTCTGGGGTTCTTCATTTATGGGTCAAAAATGACCCGGAGGGCGAGATTAAGATAAAAAAGATTTGAGTAAAATTAATGAAATATATTTTTGTTCAATAATATTTTCTTTTTTGGTGTTTTGAGAATTTTTATGATTAATAATAAATATTTATGCAAAAATTATAACTCATTTTTTCCCATTGAATATAAGAAAAAAATTATATATTATTATTATTTTTTTTTAATTAAAGCTGTATTTCATTTTAGAGTCAAGCCTAGGCCTCATAAAAGCAATTTTTTAATGAGATCAGTGCCATCCGGTGGACACATTGAGCAGTTTTATCACGCAATAGCACATTTTTACCACGATAGTGGATCTTGCGTTTTATTAAAAAATCGCAGCTTCATCGGAATGGTCCGAAACTTGGTGACTTTACTGATACTTGGTAAATGAACCCTCCAAAAAAAAATTGGGGACAGGATTTTAAAAGTCTAACTGGTCGTAAAGAAAACAGTCACACTCAGGACCTTAATAGGAAATTAAAGGTAAATTAGTTTTTTTTGTGCATACAATCTAGAAATCAGCCAAGATGCAGAAAAAAGGACTCAACAGTGAAGATCTCTAAAACATCAAGAGTGCAAAACAGACAAAAAAAACTCACACACACACACACACACACACACAATTAGCTTTTGGAATGGCACGCATTCATTTGTGTGTGTGTGTGAGTTTTTTTTTTGTGTCTGTTTTGCATTCTTGATGTTTTAGAGATCTTCACTGTTGAGTCCTTTTTTTCTGCATCCTGGCTGATTTCTAGATTGTATGCACAAAAAAAACTCTGTATTTTCATATTTTTGCTAATTTTCCATTCATTTCCTATGGGGGTCATTTTTGACCCGAAGGTCCTGAGTGTGACTATTTTTTTTTACAACCACTTAGACTTTTCAAATCCTGTCCCCAATTTTTTTGGGTGTTCGTATACCAAGTACCAATAAAGTCACCAAGTATCAGACCATTCCGATGAAGCTACGATTTTTAACATTTAAAAAAATTCGGGTCCGAAATGACCGAAGGGCCCCAGAGGGTTAAATGCATGCGCCATGTCTGCTTTCTTTTGTATGCAATAAATGTTTGATCATAATTGCCCTCATGTCTGTTTGCTGTAGATGGAGAGCTCCGAGTTGATCTGCTGTAAGGAGATGGTGGAGCAGCACCTCACCCGCCTCCAGCTGGGCCTGCCCACCAACGCCCTCTACATCCTCCACAGCTCCAGCATGCTGGCGTTCAGAGGGCGGGGCCAGAGGGACCGGGGCCAGGACACAGACCACTTCTATGATGGGCTCTGGGGCCTTTACGACGAGGACCCGTCCATGAAAGCAGGAGGACCTGGGCCACAGGATATGAGCTCATCCTGTCCTCCGCTGCGGCCCTCCTCCAGTCAGTAAACCAGCGGCCCTCAGACTCATGATGGCCACGCCTCTCTCCCAGTCCTTCCATTACCACACATTATGCAGCACTTTCTTCATATTTGATTTCTTTTCTTTTTAAAATCTTATTTTTGTACTTTTTATATTTGTGTCTTCACACGAGCGGTTCACAGCGGAAATCCTTTTGTTGGCCGATTGGTTAAATCCGTCATGAAGTTATGGTATTTTATGTCGATTATGGAAATGACATCCTTTTCAGATATTATTGAGGGATTTTCTTCTCGTTTTTACCCAGAAACGCCTCCTCCCGACCCTTTTAAAGGCAGCTACAGATATTCAATTCCTGTTCCTCATAAATGAAACGTGGAAATTTTCTTTTTTGAATGGGTCTCTACATTTATTTTGTAAAAACGGCAGCTTTTATGTCGCTTGGCAAACGGTGTCCTTCTATGCAATAAAAACACTGTTGACACGACTCCAGTTCTTCTGTTTCTCACTGTCTGAGCGTCACAGAGAATATGGAGAATATGGAGGGGGAATTAATGAACATTTACACTTTTGGGTGAACAAGCCCTTTAAAAAGTCTTTGTAATATAACTAATATATGTTTTAAATATATATATATATATATATATATATATGTATATATGCTACCATTCAAAAGTTTGCGGTCAGTAAAATGTATTTTTTGCTGAATAAAAGTGTTACATTTATAAAAAGTGAGAGTAAAGACATTTTTATATATATATTATAAAACTATATAAATTAAATGTACAACTATATATAAATTAAATATACTACATATAAATTAAATATAACTATATTAAAGATATAACTATAAATTACATATAACTATATATACATTAAATATTATAGCTATATATAAATTAAATATAATTATATATAAATTAAATATACAACTATATAAATTAAATATATCTATATACATTAAATATACAACTATATAAATTAAAGATATAACTATATATAAATTAAATATTATAACTATATATAAATTAAATATATTTATATATAAATTAAATATAACTATATATAAATTAAATATAACTATATAAATTAAAGATATAACTATATATAAATTAATTATAACTATATATAAATTAAATATATTACTATATATATAAACTAAATATTATAACTATATATAAATTAAATATATTTATAAATTAAATATAACTATATATACATTTAATATATTACTATATATATAAACTAAATATTATAACTATATATAAATTAAATATATTTATATATAAATTAAATATGTAACTATATATATATATATATATACATTAAATATTATAACTATATAAATTAAATGTACAACTATATATCAATTAAATATATAACTACATATAAATTAAATACAACTATATATAAATTAAATATATAACTACATATAAATTAAATATATATTATATATACATATAAATTATATAAATATATATATACACATGAAATATAACCATATATAACTAACTATAAATATAACTACATATAAATATAACTGAATTATACCTTTTGTATATAAATTAAATATAACTCTATATAAAACATAAATAAAAATCAGGGCCTGATTTCTTTATCTTGCCAAACTTTGGAATAGTCTGTAAGTGCTCTGCAGAAGTTGAAATAGAAGTAGCTGTGGGCAGAAATAATGTCATGTTTCCATTATTGGAAAGTGTTGCTCATGAATGTGGAAGCAGAGATGATAAACACAATTTATACTTCACAGAGAACGCCAACTTTACATCCCAATGAAGTTCCTACAGGCCAGCTCATTTCCTGCTCAAGTTATTAGACACACACTTTATATTCCCAACACCACAAAGCACATTGAACAGCTGAGGGAAATCAGGGGAGTGTTTATTATCAGTCTCAGTTGAACAGCAAAATATAGAGTTTGCATATCTGATGTCATGTACGTTTAAAAACGCCACCAAAAATACGTTTAAGACTGCTTTATTTAGCCATGCAGGCTTATTTAAGAATAAAATCATTAATATCATCACTGTGCTGTGCTAATGAGTTTGGCTCAGGTCTTAAATACTACTGTACATTGGCAAGGGGAACATGTACGGCACAAAAGTGGCCCGACTGGAAAACAAAAGAACAGATGTAGTACCAAACAAACTCAACAAAAAACACTTGGGGATGATGAGGAGGGGGGTCAAATTACCTTCACCCCCCCAAAACAAAAAAACAAACAAATGTGGCAACACAAGAACAAATGGAGTCCCCATAATGCATCTCTCTGTCGTCCCAGCAGGGTCTTTGGTCCTTTAACACAATCTCATGAGGAACAGAAAACAAAAGCTGATGTGGCAACGGTAATGAAGGAAAGTCCACGGATGGCCTGCGATGTGCTCATAAATTAACTGAAAGAAGACAAACAAACACAACACAAGAAAATGAATCACTAAATAAACAAAAACAAACTGATGCAGAATGGACACATGGAAATATAAGAGCATTCAAAAACACAAAGAGACGAGCATGCTGGGATATGGGAATATGGACTGACACTGGTAATTAAGAGTTGATTGAGATTGGCATATTTTTACATCTTCCCTATAAAAAATAATATTGTTCTTCTATAGTCTCACACTGAACTAACCAACAGCTCCAGGGATTATTAAAGCAGCTCTGGTTTGCTTTCAACTTGACGAAAAGGTTTTGTTTTTCATGACTTTCTACGTTTTGTCCATATGTTAAGGAGTGGAAATGTCTAATAAGTGCTCCTCTGCCGCCATCTACTGGTATTAGTGGGCATTTCATGTCTTTTTAACCCTCAAGCCACCCTCACATAACAGCCCTTAGTCCCGCCCTCCTGGACACGAAGGTCACTAGTGTGATTCCATATTTTTTTTATTTTTGGGGTATTAATGCATTTATTTACCTCTAAAAGTACCATATTTTTTATGTAAAATACGCTTATTTTTATGTTATATTTAATATTTCTTTAACTTCAGTAAAAAAAAAAAAAAACATAGTAAGTCCAGAGAGCCAAAACCTAAAAATGTGGTGGCCTATGATGGTATTAATTCTTTTTAAAGGTAAAACATCAATAGCCAGTAGATGGCAATAGAGCTCAATGGCTGCATCTGGGCTGAACTCTGGAAAACAATGTTTGAACAACCTTTTTTGTTTTGTTTTAATTGCCCTGTTATTGGCTCATTTAATTCCTTTGTTTTGTGTATGCGTGAGTGACTGTTTTTTATTTGACAAAAATAAAAAGCTAAAACTCGCTCTGTTATAGGCTCATTCAATAGCTTTCAATGCAATGCTTTTGTGTGTGTGTGTGTGTGTGAGAGAGAGTGAGCCACATTGAGAACGTTGGCTTCATTTGTGTGTATGTATGATCTGCATTGTGTTGGATTTATTGATTTTTATTGGACAAATAACGCATTACTCAAAGCAAAAACGTGTAGTGTGTGAACGAGCCCTTATTGTATAGTAGTGGAGTCGGTGGCGCTGATGTTTGTCATTTACAACGGCTTCAAATGCGGCTCAACCAATCAGAATCAAGGACCGGAACGGTCCACTTTAAGTAAGAGAGAAGTACAATATGTGAGCTCAAACACTGGGAGCTTCACTTCAGCTTCAAATAAATTCATGTAGGCCAGTCCCTCCAGAAAAACGCGATTATGCGATCGCGTGATTTAACGCATAATCAGCCAAAGTCCGCATATTCATGCGGGGGTCGCATTTTTTCAAATACGCCGCACTTTCGCCGCATAAATTGCCTATTTCCGCGTGCAAAATATGCGGGGCTATCATGATTTCATAATCCCCACATTTTCGTTGCAAAAAAAGTCATATATATTAGCAGAAAGTTGAAAAATTTTCGTTTACTTCACACAAGAGCCGCCATTTCCGCCTATTGCCATGGGAACGTTTTGAAGTGACGTGATTACCCGACGCAAACGTCATCGAAAAGCTTCAAACCCCTTGGAGAAACCATAGATACCGGTGAAACCATGATGAAGCACAAACTCCCATTGGCCAACAAAAATAACAGCAAAAGAGCAAAGCAGTTTCCCTGTGTGCTGACTGATTTCAAAACACAGCATCATGAAGCTTTGAAGCGTTATGAATCAATGAGTCGATTCAGCGGTTTGAAGCGTTATGAATCAATGAGTTGATTCAGCGGTTTGAAGCGTTATGAATCAATGAGTTGATTCAGCGGTTTGAAGCGTTATGAATCAATGAGTCGATTCAGCGGTTTGAAGCGTTATGAATCAATGAGTTGATTCAGCGGTTTGAAGCGTTATGAATCAATGAGTTGATTCAGCGGTTTGAAGCGTTATGAATCAATGAGTTGATTCAGCGGTTTGAAGCGTTATGAATCAATGAGTCGATTCAGCGGTTTGAAGCGTTATGAATCAATGAGTTGATTCAGCGGTTTGAAGCGTTATGAATCAATGAGTTGATTCAGCGGTTTGAAGCGTTATGAATCAATGAGTTGATTCAGCGGTTTGAAGCGTTATGAATCAATGAGTCGATTCAGCGGGTTGGATCGCCAAAGTCACGTATTTCAGCAGTTTGACACGCGATCCGAATCATGAATCGACTTGATGATTCATAGCATCATGATGCTGTGTTTTGAAATCGTCATCACTATATAAGTCGTTATTTAGTTTTTTTTGCACACAATAACTATTATCGTCGCTTCATAAAGTTATTGTAGAACCACTGTAGTGAGATGGACTTTGTAACGACGTCTTTAGTAGGCTACCTTTAATGGGTCTTGAGAGTGTACATTGTGCCAATGGAGGCCTTTCTGAGCCATCGGAATTCAACTAAAATATCTTAATTTGTGTCCAACAACATAAAGGGAAGTCATTAATGACAGAATTTTCATTTTTAGGTGAACTAACCCTTTAAGAGATTGCACTTTGTTCATTGGAAGCACTCAAATGTCTGTTTTGTATAGACATCTGTAAAACAGTAAGTTATTTATAATTTTTTTCAGAAGTTGTAGCATATTCCTTTTGTAAAGCTACAGAACTTGATTGACTAAATGTTTTGTAAATTTGAGCCATTATTAAGGTCTTCAATAAAACAAGATGAGAACTTAAATATTCCAGCACTTTCTGTGATGTAGTGCTTTTTTTCTCTTTCTCATCAAACCGCAGTTTTTGCAAGTTCCCGCAATTTTATCGCATAAAATTGCATAAATATCCCGCATTTTTCATCGCATTTTTTAAGAAAACGTGCCGCATAATCAAGGATTTTTGCCCGCAACAATCACAAAAAAAAGCCGCATTTTTCTGGAAGGACTGGTAGGCTCTGTGCTTATAAAAATATTGTTTATAATGAACGGCACTATAGAGGGTGTGTGTGTGACGCCAGCATTAGTTTTCAGTGTGAAAAACACACAACACACATCTAAAACAGGAAAGAGCTGTGACATTGACCATACAAGAAATCAGAGGTGTATTTTTTACAGCCGGCCGAAAGCTACAGAAAAGAGAAGCAAATGGATCTGCAATTCACAGAAACAACAGAGAAACTTTAGATTACAGTTATCATTTTGAGTCGAGATGTTGGATTTTAGGGTGAAAATCATCCCTTATGTATTAGGGGTGTAACGGTCCACAAAACTGACGGTTCGCTACGTACCTCGGTTTTGAAGTCACGGTTCAGTACAGCAGTTTTAAAAAATGAGTTTTATTAAACAGTGGTTTACTGAAAAAATTGTGTCTGTCCTTAAATGAATTAAATTATAAAGTTTCTTAAGGATAATGCTGTAAACTAGCCTATATAGGGAGCCCTTATGTACACATTATTACTATAATATTAAAGGTTAACAACAGAGCCCACACTATGAGCCTATATTCAGCTGATATTCATGTTTAGATATAATAATCAACACTCAAATAACACATTGTGTGCAAACATGTAAACTTCACATTAGGCAGTTTTTGTATTAACTACTAAATCTAATTATAAAATTATGTTTTTTCTCCAATTCGTTGTTTAAATCTAATCTTAGTGACTGTCATTTTCATGACAGATTTATCTAAACATAGCATTAAATAATCAAGACATCACTAACAGGTTAAGTAGAATATAATGAATATATAGGTCATATATTTAGCGAAAGAGTTTTCATTTCTCTAGTGAATTAACCGCTGTGGACACTGAATGACTTCTGAGGTAAATGTGATGCTGCGTGACATTGTTTACAAGCTGTTTGACGTCTTCCCGCGATTGAAACACTGAGCGATTACACGACATATGATATGTTTCAGTAAGTGTTATCCTCAACATACCTTCAGATGTTCATTCATGTTTATTCTTCTGGAAGTGATGATCGCGCCGCGGCCACAATTGACGCGCCTATACAGTGATCAGTCGTCACATTAAAGAGCGGCAAAACGGCACTTATCGTTTGAACTTCGTGATGAACGTATTAAGTATTCGGTCCATTATATTTTTGAGTGGGAACTAGGATTGAAGTGTGTTCCGCGCTTAAAACAAGCCGACTGTGAACTGTTAAAGATTGTATTCAGAACCGTTCGTAAAGCCCTGTACCAAAACAGTTCGGTACGAATACGGGTACCGTTACACCCCATCTATGACAACTCACCAGTTAAATAATTTACCATCTTATATTCTGCATTATTGGATGTTTTTAAATAAACACTGACTGGACGATATATCACATTGATATAAGTGATCACCCAGATTTAGCCCGACCTATAGAGACAGAGCATTTAGGCCACGCCCACACCAACGCTCTCCATTGACTTTGTATTGCGTGAAGCGCATCCTTGCCATTTCTTACTTATAACAACAAACAGAACAATGTCTAAAAGCTGCTATGTGACAAGGTGTACAGCAAACAAGCTAAAAAAAAACACAGAAATACGTTTTTATAACCTTTCGACCCAAAAAAAACAAGCGTTTAAGAAGATAAAAGTGTATACAGGCAATAAGACGTGAAGCTTCAGCTGAAGAATGGGTCAGTTTTGGGATCCTGACACTCATTATGTATACGTGTGCAGTAAACATTTAGTCACTGTTAAGTCAAATATCCAAATGTCAGTTTTATATATTATATTTCCTGTCTCTGATGACGTTCCCCTCTAGTGTGTGTAGTTCTCAGTGTAATATAACCCGTCGCGCTCCGTCTCAATGGCCTGAATCCACTTTTGTGTCCTTAACCCTCTGGGGTACTTCGGGTCAAAAATGACCTGAAGCGTTTTATAATAATAATAAAAAATAAAAAAAACGTAGCTTCATCGGAATCATCCGAAACTTGGTGACTTTATTGGTACTTGGTAAATGAAACCCCCCCGAAAATAGGGGACAGGATTTGAAAAGTCTAAGTGGTTGTAAAAAAAAAAAATAGTCACACTCAGGACCTTCAGGTCAAAAATGACCCCCATAGGAAATGAATGGGAAATTGGCAAAAATATGAAAATACAGAGTTTTTTTGTGCATACAATCTAGAAATCAGCCAGGATGCAGAAAAAAAGGACTCAACAGTGAAGATCTCTAAAACATCAAGAGTGCAAAACAGACAAAAAAACTCACACACACACACACACACACACATACACAAAAACACAACTAGCTTTTGGAATGGCAAGCATTCATTTGTGTGTGGGTGTGTTTTTGTGTGTATAAGTTAAGGGTTAAACGCTCGTTTTGTGGGTCAACAGCTTATACAAACTTCTGTGTTTTGTGTTCTGTGTTTTTTAGCTTGTTTGCTGTACACCTTGTCACACATCAGCTTTCAGACATTGTTCTGTTTATTGTTATAAGTCAGAAATGACAAGGAGGCAGCCTCACGCAATACAAAGTCATTGGAGAGCGTTGGATTGTTTCCCCCCCGGTGGGCGCGGCCTTCAGATTATGACACATGTTGAAGTCAAATGTAAGACTTTTTGAGACCTTTTTAAGACCATTATGAATAAAATTAAAGACCTATAAAAGGCCTGCAGTCACAAATTTACTTGCAAAGTAAATTAATTTATCCAAATTGAACAAATCGATAAACTTGCACGTCCTCGTAACTCAATTCCACCAGGATTTTGCTACTTTTTTTTGCTGATTTTTGAGATCAAAATGACTTGAATGATTTCGTGGTGGTAATTTCCAGACATTTGCATTTTTTTCATAATTAGGACACCACATTTACCATATTCTGTAAGATCTACAACAGCCACACATGACAATATAATAAAAAACTAAATGCATAAATCTTGTTTATATTGGTTTACAAATAATGCAGGATCTAAAAAAAAATTCATGTTAATATTTCATTACATTTACTAATCGCAGAAACACGAAAAACAGTTTTATGTGTCTGTGGTACAATCTGAAAGAGACTCAATAACACGAAAGCTGATTGGCTGCAATATAAGCTGCATGTTGATCTCATTTGTAGTCGTATTACAGCGAATTATATTTGGACTAATTAAACATTCTAAAGTGCTGAAGGATTTCAATGAGCATTAGAGCTAGCGTTACATGGACGTAAGAAAATTAAAACCTGTTTAAAATGATTTAAGACCTACAACAGAATACTTCAGCGAATTTAAGACTTTTTAAGGCCTACAATTTTGATTTTGAAATTCTAGACTTTTTAAGACCCCGCAGAAACCCTGTCTCTATATTGTGTTTATATAAAGCATCCACATGCACATTTGTATTAAATCAGGCTCATATAAATATGTTCCTGGCTGTATGTCAATATCCATGGATCACTGGACGTTTGGTAAGGTGTGAGGAACACTATAATCGAGCCCAAGCTTTAGTTTAAACTGATAATCGTGTGTTTTACTGTGTTTTATCATACCCTCTGTAACGCATGTTTGCTTTACACCTGCTGTATATTTTTAATTCCTGCATTACGTGTGAAGGATTTGTTGAGGCGTGACGGGAACTAAAATACATGTTCATAGCGTTTAGTTTTATTTACTGCCATTTCACATCATCTCTGAATGTAATAATGAAATGTTTTTGGCTCTCAACAACACAAATCTGACCCAGTGTATACAGTAGGCCGCTTTTCCTGAGAACGATACGGATTTGTTCCAGTTGTTTTTTCCACTCGATCCATGATTACAAACTGTTCTCAGCCCGGTTGTCTAAACTGTGGGAAATGAACTCATATCGGATCAGGGCCGGCGAAGCGGCTAATGTTACAGGGCGGGATCCATGTCAGGTACAAACCACAAAATGGATGCTCTGTAAATGTCAGACACAGATACCATCAATAACCACAAGATGGAGCTAGACGAGCTTCATGTTCCTGAAGGTCCTTCTAATACATTGGACACAAAGTTGAAAATCAATGGATTTAGGAAAACTGCAGAAGTGATGTTTTAAGTTGAACATTATGAGAGAAAGACTCTTTCTTTTGCTGGCCACATTAAAACAAGGGCTGTGTTCAGATAACGCCACTCTAACTGTGTTTGACCTATGACCTGAGACTAATATCAGCCATGGTTTTTGACTCTTGTTGGAGATTATTAATCAAATTGCCTGAATCATTGAATCAATTGAATTTATTGAATCAAATTCTTCCTTGTTTTCATTTATAATAATAATAATAATAAATTATTATTAAAAGTTTATTTTTAAGGGATAATCACCATTTTATTGTTTTAATAATAATAAAATAATAAACAATCATTATTAAAAGCTTATTTTTAAAGGAATAATTCAAAATGTTCTTCCATGTTTTATTATTATTATTAATTATATTATTATTAATAATAATAATAATAAGACATTATTACTAAAAGTTTATTTTTAAGGGATAATCAAAATTGTCTTGTTTTAATAATAATAATAAAAATTACAGTAAAAAATTATAAACAATAATTATTAAAAGCTTATTTTTAAAGGAATAATTAAATTAGTTTTTCCATGTTTTAATAATAATAATAATAATAATAATTTATTATTATTAAGTTTAAGGAATAATACAAATTTTCTTCCTTGTTTTATTAAATAAAATAATAATAATAAATTAATATTAAAAGTTTATTTTTAAGGGATAATCACAATTTTATTGTTTTAATAATAATAAAACAATAAACAATAATTATTAAAAGGTTAATTTTAAAGGAATAATTCAATTTGGTTTTCCATGTTTTAATAATAATAATAAATTAATATTAAAAGTTTTTTTGAGGAATAATTAAATTTTTTCCATGTTTTATTATTATTATTAATCATAATAATAATAATAATAATAATAATAATAATAATAATAATAATAATAATAATAAGACATTATTACTAAAAGTTTATTTTTAAGGGATAATCAAAATGTTCTTTTTTTAATAATAAAAATTATTAACAATAATTATTCAAAGCTTATTTTTAAAGGAATAATTAAATTAGTTTTTCCATGTTTTAATAATAATAATAATAATAATAATAATAAATTATTATTAATTTTAAGGAATAATACAAATGTTCTTCCTTGTTTTATTAAATAAAATAATAATAATAAATTAATATTAAAAGCTTATTTATAAGGAATAATTAAAATAGTTTTTCCATGTTTTAATGAATAATAATAATAAATTATTATTAAAAGTACTTTTTTTAAGGAATAAATCACAATTTTAAATTCAAATTATTAAAAGATCAATTTATATTAATGTTTTATACCGTCATTTGATTGCCGGAAAAATAAAAAATAAACAGTTTTTTTTAACAGGGGGGGGGGGAATTAAAAATTAAAAAATTAAATCAATTATTTTTATGAATTAATTACAAAATGTAAATAAACCATAAAAAATAAAAGCGCATTTCATAAACTTAATTTTTAATAAATTGTTGTTAGACTGAATAAGTTTCAATTAATTAGACATGCTTTCTTTTATTACTAAAATTGAATTTAACCATTAAAATGGAGTCCCAATTTTTTTTTGGGGGGGGGGATAAATAAAGCGGCTTTCATAGGGCCCTTTTCTAGGGACGGGGCCTGAGGGCAGCAACTACACACACACCTGTCAAAATGGGCCTGATGGATTTGAGTGGTTTAATCTGGAGCTCGCGATCCACACGTTAGAGGAAACATGTAAGGAGAAGAACTCACTTTTTCTTGTCCTTGTCCTTCTTGAGGGGCTGTGAGAGCGAGAGCGTCTCGGCCGCCATCTTCCTCCTGTTGAAGGAGTTCATCTCCTCCTCCAGATCCCGCCTCTTCTCCTCCACCTTCCTCTTCTCCTCCTGGTGCATGCGCTTCAGCTGCTCAAACTTCTCATGTAGCTGTGGAGGACAGAGATCTGCTCATCAGAGTCCAGAGACCTTCATCAGGCTCCATGTGAAGCGGGACTAACCTCTCGCTCCTTCTCCTTCAGCTCGGACTCCGTCTCCTTCACTTTGTTAACGAACATCTGCCTCATCTCCTCTTCCTTCCTCTGCAGGTCTCCGAGAAACTCCTTCCTTTTGGCTTCATACGTCTCCTGTAGACTGGAGAAAATGGACATCACTTCATTAATCTCACGGCCAAGGTGGAGGGAAGTCGCTTTGGAGGCCAGTTTTTCCCAAACACATTATTTCTGCTATGATAAAACCAGGAATGTACTGTATATTAACGATCACTTAAGAGAAAAACATGTCTAGTTGTGCCTTTGGAGGTCAGAATCTGAATGCAGAAAAACAATGTCTTTATTTTTACAGAATACCGTCGTCTAAGACGCCATTTGAGGTGAAACGCAGACGTTTATGGTTGAAAGCCATTAAAGGGACAGACTGGACTGATGAAACCTGAGACTATTTCCCTATTAAAGCATGAATCTGATGAAAACAATAGATTTACAAAAGCAGAATTGCGGGATTTAAACTCCCAGTTCTGAGGAAAAAAGCAGAATTGCGGGATTTAAACTCCCAATTCTGAGGAAAAAAGCAGAATTGCGGGATTTAAACTCCCAATTCTGACGGATATAAACTCCCAATTCTGACGGATATAAACTCCCCATTCTGAGGG